>VUQR01036230.1:9382-25279 GCA_015108515.1 Hemichromis elongatus
CGAGTGCACTGTTAAAAACCACCGACTAGCAGGTGATTACAGGGGAAGGTAGATGGGATGGAGGGGGCGGCAATGCTAACAGCGAGGTTACTACCACCAACGTGAAAGCCGCGTTTCAGTCTGGGGAGCCCAGCCCAACAGCCCTCCTCCCCTGCTGAGTTGGAAGGGGGCCCCGCCCACTCTTTCCTAGTCTGCTCACTGCCTCCAGTGTCCCCGCCTAAATGCCTGCTGCTAGGCAACCGTGTCCAATTGTAGAAAGATGCCCAGAGGCTTTAAAGTAGGCGACAGTGTTGCTTCTTTTGCACTCACTCACACTCTAAAACAACTTATTAAAGATCATTTTTAAATATAACAAAACTGGTCTCTATTTTCTCACACTGTCATTAGTTTATATTTAGTATCTGTGCACAAGGAGATTTATTTATTGTTATTATTTGTATTATTATTTTTGTCAAACCATAGTTAAAAAAAAAAAAAGGAAGACTGTACTGTACTGGATTTTTTCTGGGGGTTGGTTTTACAGCAACGGCAGAACATTAGAAACATATGCTAGCCATACCATAGAGATATATCAGCACAGAGGTTTAAGATGCACTTTTAAAAGGAGTCAGATACAAGTTGATGAGTCAGAAGTTCACTCCTGTTTGATGCATCTATGCTTAGCTGAGTTGTTGAGGATATCCTGAATTTTTCTGTTTTCTAATGTCCATCTGGGCCACTATAAAGATTATGGGACTGGATTATTGGGACAAGGATAACACATAGAAAGCTGACATACAATTCTTTTTTTAAGGGATTTACACAAAGAATTAAGTACTAGGTAAAAGTCAAAACATTTTTGTTATGGTTGTGTGCAGTTGGTTATGTGTACCGTGTCTGTATTGGTGCCAGTGTTAATGTCAAGCATGCCCTGTTTAAATTCATCGTAGGTGCAGAGGGCAGAAGGAAACTCATGTTTATAGTAAACACCGAAACACGGGACAGACGAAAGCAGTAGTGTGAAAACCCTGGAAAACACCACAGTTCTTTCATCTACTGTAAACATCAGCGTTTTTATCTGAAACATGGACCTGTCCAACACCCTGTGTGAAAACCCAGCACTGTTTATAAGGTTGGAGAAACCTGCAGTCACGTGAGAATGAGTGATGAAACGTTTCTCCCACTGAAAACGCTGCATCCAGATGAACAGAATGAACCTTTGGGGATGTTAATTTCATTGACATATTTAGTGAGCTTAAGATGACTAAACACTTTGACATACTCTTGATGAGAGGACAAACATACTCATACACAAAGCATAACTACATTTTCCATGCGCTCTGTGCTGCTACAGGTTAATGTGACAT
This sequence comes from Hemichromis elongatus, assembly GCA_015108515.1. NCBI lineage: Eukaryota > Metazoa > Chordata > Actinopteri > Cichliformes > Cichlidae > Hemichromis > Hemichromis elongatus. The sequence goes on from VUQR01036230.1 coordinate 10,729, forward strand.
TCTCACCCAGAGAACATTACATTTATTTTACTCACTCAGAACATCTGGAGCTGATGTCTCATTCTGTGCCTTAAAGCGAAAAGAAGTTCAAAGATTATTAATGTGGTTTTATTTACTATATTTATAGCTTCCTGGGTTGATTGGAGGTCACAGGAAGAGACCAGGTGAAGAAAGGGGGAGAACTTTTGTAATTTAGTAAAACTGATTTTAGAGTGTTTATAGATGTATAGATTTATCTATGGATTTAGTATTGTGAAATGTCTTGATTATACCGAATAGTTTTATTGCTAGTAATGAGTAGAAGTACAAATTGGAGTATGAAAATGTTTGTACCTACCTAATGGAATGGTCTAAAGAAGAAATTGTTTGGTTAAGTGGACTATTTAAGCAGATGAACAGGTGTTGGGGGGGAAAGACCAGGTCAGTGTAGCTGTGTGCACGGGACCTTAATTTCTGTTGATTTAAGTTCAGTTATGTTTATTTGAATTGAGTAAACTATGGAGTTCAGTTTCTTATTTATTTTTTGTAAATATTGTTTGGTCACAATTTGGTGAATAAATCACTCGCTACACTGGACAGCAACAGTCTCCTGCACTTCTTTGACCGCTTAAGTCAAGTCCTACCACAGCCCCCGCCTCAATTCAAATGGGTCGGTGACCCAGCGTTTTGAGTTTATTGTTATTATTTTCTAGTTTCTTCTGTTATGGTATTAGTTCTTAGGTTTTATATTGTGTTTAGTACTCTCCCTTCTGTGCCCTGGTCGTGTCCCTGTGTCTATGTTGTAAAACAGTTCGTGAATTTCCTGTTTCGTCATGTCTATTAGGTTCAGCTGTGCTCCCCTCTAGTGTGTCATTCCCTCATTACCCCTTGTGTATTTATTGTGTGTGTGTGCCTGTGGTCCTCGTGGGATCGTCTGCGTTATTCAGTGTTTCTCAGCGTCTCTCTGCTCCTCATCTCGTGTCCTTAGGTCTTCAGGTTTGTTTACTAGTGTTTTCCCAGTTTAGGTTTAGTTCTGCCCTTGCCTTTGTTACTTCTCCTGCACTTTAAATAAACACTCTTGCAGCGCTATCTGTATCGTGGGTCCTCCTTTTCAAAACCACATAACTGCTGCCCCAGCCGTGACAATGATTGAGCATATATCAAGACATTTTTTCTTGACGCTTCACAAATATTAATAATAAGATTTTTAAATGTTCAAAAACATTTTCAATACTCCCCTCATAGCGCCACAGTATACACAAAAACATTCCAGATTTTCATTTATTTATTCATGCAGAACCTCAGTGAAGACATTGAGAATGCTTTTTTCTTTTAGTTACCAATCGAAGGAGATCCAAATGTTTCTTGAAGACATTTCAGATCTCATCCAAAAAGCTTCTTCAGTTCTAAGAGAAAATGGGGGAGGGTCCCAGATTTTTAAGGCCTTTTTGGAGTGTCCCCAAGAGGGCCATGGACTCCATATTGATCCTTTCCCTAATCACACAAGCCAAATGAGTGTGGGTCACTATCAGCCAAGGTGAACTCATTGTGAAACCTAGCCCCACCCTATCATGTGACTTAGTGAGGTCAAATAGCCCAAGATATGAGTGGTGTGTTAAGGGATCTCAAAACTGGATTATAGATGGCAGACAGTGGGTGTCGTAAGCCACCCCCTCTGTTCAAACATGGTCGTTCACACTGGACATAGATGGCTTCTTTCACTCCTCTTTCAGGATTGAATTTCTGCATTTCTTGTTGGTGAAGTCAGTGGAGTTTTTTGATGTGATGAGGGGTGTTACCCACAAGGGGCGCTAGGAAGATAGCAAGGTGTTTGGAAATGTTGTAGATAGCTCAGTTCAAACTGGTAACAATGGGTCTGAGTGAGGCTCCTTCTTTGTGAATCTTTGGAAGCCTGTAAATACTTGGTATAGCATCCCCTGGGTACAGATGGTAGTTTGTAGGGCAGTCATTACTACATCCTTTTTAAGTTGTTCTAGGCAACTGATGACCTTCTTTTTGTAGTTGCTTGTGGAGGTCATGTTATAAGGTGTTGTTGTCATTGAGGGGTATAGTCATTTTTGTGTGATAATCAGTCGTGTTTAGAACAACCGTGTACCTCCTCTTTTTGGCTGGTAATACGTTGATGTTTTGGTCTTTGCTCAGGGATGTGACAGCCTTCTTTTCACGTATTGTGAGGTTCGACAGAGTAACTTTTGCACTAGAGAGTGTGGCCGAAACCTTCATCCATTAGTCCAGATGCATTTCTTTCCAAGCTCCTTAGATTACTATGACCTAGATGACTGAGAACCTTCACAGATATATTCCGTTACAAAGTTACAAACAATAAATGCAGACGTAACTAAAATAAAAAAGGCTGATGTGTTTTAATGTCACCGTGTAATCATTCTAACATGTCACAATGCACCAGTTACCAGTTCCAATAATTCCATTTTTAAAAGCAATAAAAGTTGAAAACATCCAAGAGGGTAAGTAGATTTTATAGTCACTGCATGATACTTTTTAAAAAGTTTTTTTAAATCTAACATGTCTTTCTAAATTCAGCAATAATTGAACTCCATCACGGTAAAGAACATATCACATTAAAAAACATCTTCAAACATGCTTATTAGAGAAACAGATACATAAACCACATAAGAAAGAAATCCTACAAACCAAATGTAACGCAACAATTCAAATACTAAAAAAAAGTCCAAAACTGAACAGAGAGAACATGGCCATAGTTTAAAACGCACTGAAATTCATGGGTATATTAAGTACAGCAATAAGTGAGGACACCCACATTTTTACTGCGTCCTGGTGTAATTTCATCCCACCGCCTTTAGAGGTCAGCAAAACACCACATCGTAACATCCCAGTAAACTCACGGCCTATTGCACAGATTATTGAAAGCACAGAGCAGTTCACCCTCCTGAGATGTGACCCAATCACTTACACATTTCAAATATGGCAATTAAGCCTTGTTTAATGAGTGAACACAGAAAGCTGGAAGATTATCTATCTGTAAAGCCAATTAAACATGTATATGTGTAAAATTATATTATTAATATAGCAACCACCTACACAGGGAACCTGCCTATATAGAGGTATGTATGCATGATGTGTTGTGATGTGAATGCACTTTGATTGTCCAGAACAGAATTTTCCACTAGAGGAATATATTGTTGGTGCAAATACCTCGACTTCATCTTATCTGTTTTCTGTCATATTTGTCCTTCTGGTCTTAGCATCCTTTGGAAAACAGTGGGATCATTCTCCTGACTGCAAAACATTTATCCGGAGCATATTTATTATGATCATATGCTAGTTGTATTGTTTGATTAATGCGTTGGCTATGGGTCAGTAAGCTCAGTATTGCCACCAGTACATTATTAACGACCAAGGAGAAAGAGGAGGCGAGTGCACAGCTCCGTATGCCCAGTTGAGTGTGTGTTCAGCGTGCGTGTGGTTGAAGGCTCTGCGCGACATCGATGAACGGAAATAGATGAATGGAAAAATATTGCACTTTTATCTGAAACCAATAAGCAGTGGGAAGTGTGGCGCGGCCAAAAATGGCCACATTTAATGTGGTGATTTGTCAAAAGCAGCATTAAAACGGGCCCGCGATAGAAGAGAGTGAGATATATCTGTGTTTAGCAGTGTACACTTGTGCGATTTAGAACAAGGATTAAAAAATAGTCCTAAATTACTGTGACAAATTAGCTTTACTCGTGTAAGAATGAACATGCATTGGAAAACATATGTATATTACCGATGCAAAACTCATCGCATTGTAAATAAACATCAGTACGGGAGCCGTTTTTTCCTCTGGCACAAAGTGCATTGTAATGTTATTGTGTCAGTTTAATAGGGAGTGCTTGTTTTCTACTTGCTGTGAGTGACTGCAGAAACATCAAACTAATGTTACTGTGTATCACTCGACTGATGACTGGCAAATCTCTGCAGAAGAATGTGCATGTGTAGTACTTTAACGTGACAGTGAGCTAAAGTGACTTGCGGTCACCAGACAGTACAGTACAGTGTGTGATCAAGGATGCATGCAAAACCCAGTAAAACACCAAGAGAATGTGAACTATATGTGCTACCCTAAGGGAGCAGCACTCTGTTTTTTCACATCTCAAAGTATTTGCTGTTGATTTGTTGGCAGTAATTAGAGGACTGATGCTACCTTGAACATTCAATTTAATTCACTTTTGTTTATTTAGTACCAAAAATCACAACAACAGTTGCATCAAGGTGCTTTATATTGTAAGTAAAAGACCCTCCAATGATACAGAGAAAACCCCAACTCAGCTGCTCTGGGTTAGTGCGAGTACACTGCTGGTGTGAAACAGGTGTAGGTCCTGAGGGGGATTTTAAAGCAGAGGGGAGGGTGCCTTTTGAAAAATGTAAATGAAAATGTTACTCTGATGAAGTGTCAGACATTTCCACTAGATTTCATTTTCCAGTTTCCGAGGATCGAGAATGACTTTGAGAGGGGGGCTGGGAAAGCAGTCTCTTGGACTAACTGTGTCTAAGAAATTGCTTTGCACAAATTGTTAATTTCTTGTAGCAATTAGTATGTATTTTTTTAGTACAACATTAAACTGAACACACTGACATGACAGTCACTAGGTTTTGCTGCTAAAATGATATTTGCAAAGATAATCAGTACAAGGTGAGGAGACATGATCAGTGCCTTACCCACAAACACACTGGTGCTGTTTGTGTCCCCTTCTTTGTGTTGTATTTTTATGCCAACCTCAGGGCAGCATTGAACTTAATGGGAAGCGAAGGCTTGTCCACTATGTTTAGTGTGTGTTTTGTGTGTGTGTGTGTGTGTGTGTGTGTGTGTCCTACTTGTTCTACATGCTCCCTCTTACTGTGCTCCTCATTCCCTGCAGCTCTGACAGCGTGGACTCATCGCAGCCAGTGCGACATGCTGCACTGTGATTGGCTGAATGCGAGCTGTAGCCTGGCCCTTTCTCCACTTCAGTCGTGAGGTCATAGTGATACAAAAACTTTTTTTTTCCTCCAGACCTGTATTTTTATTTTCATAAATCTATTCTTTGAATTTGTATTCACACCAAATAAGGAATCTGACGTAATGGAAAATCCCTGTGAATCACTGTTATTCATCCTGCTGTCGTGCTATTTACAACTGTGTCCTCTTGTCGTTTGTGTGGGCAGCTTTTTTACGTGTGTCTCTAATTGTTGTTGCGTTGTGCTTCATGGTCACTGCCCTGTCAGCACCATTTTCTTGTCAAGGTCTCCAAAGAGCTGAAGGTGGACATTTTTTCACTGACAGAAAACACTCCAGAAATATTAGAAGCAGACCACAGCATGCCACAAAGAAGAATAAGGTGTACAGGGACAGTGGACTCAGCATTTAGTGTAGTGGGTGTGAATGATGTGCATGGACGTGACTACAGGTCTTAATGAGCAAATACTACAAAGTTCTTTTATGAGGATCTGATCAAAAACTATGACAGCTTCAATCCAGTTGAGCTTTACTTGATAAATGTTTTGATATCTGAAGTAATAAGAAGTAAATGTGCCTGACAGCGTGTAGAAGTACCAAACGATGATCAGTTATCAGCTGTCAAATTAAACTGACGGGTTGAATCTGTGTGAACCCGTTCTCACTCCCGAAGCGTATCATACCGACGTTTTGTCCAGGGAAACGCGAAAGGTGACCTTACGCGTTCTTATAGGACGCACTGGGTTATGGAAGAAATCCAGTCGAATGACGGTCCCGCGGTAATAGACGTTCCAGCCATGTATTCCAGCCCTAAACCTAACCATAACCTTATTCCTAACCTTAACCAACAGTTTCTCATGTTTTTTCATTTTTCCGATCGCGTCATTTAGGAACGTGTTGGGTGCCACACAGCGTAAAATGTTGACGTTCTCACTCCCTAAGCGTAAAATATTAGGCTTAGGGAGTGAGAACGTGTTGGAACCGGGTATATTAGTGCAGGTTTGACCTGTTTTTGGTGTGGAGGTTGCATGTTTCTCTGGTTGGTCGATTTCTTTGTGATTCATTTCAGGCCTTAAAGAAAAAATCTTGTGTGAACTTTCTAATAGAGAGAAGAGTGTGGGATGACCTATGCCTCGTCTGGTTGCTGGGCTGGTTGTTTCTGTTTGTTTGTTTTGTACTGGGAGTGCTCAGTAGGTATGGTTATTGGGAAATACCTTGGCCCAGTTTTCCCAGTATTAAGGCCCTCTCTTTGCTTCCTTTGAAGAATAATTCCGCCCAGACTATCTGTTCGAACAGTTCATTGTAAATCTTATAGTTCAGTCAGACTTGCTGCCATAAATCATAGCTTTATATCTGGTTAAATCTGGTTACTTCTGTTTATTTCAAATTGAATATTTTATTGTTTTGCTATGATTTAATCTACTGTTATCTGAAGTTATGCGTTGCTCTTTTGAGCGTTGCTGGGTTGCTTTTGTGATGATGGGATGAACACAGTATGTAAATTTTGTCCCCACAGAATTTCCATGGCTCTTACGTTGTTGGTCAGGTGTTGGCCACTCCCTAATTTCATCAGTCATTAGTGCATAACAACTACAACAACATGAAGGATAAGAGCTGAGCTACTTTTGTGGTGATAAGGTCTCACTGGCCTAGCCACTGGTCACTAGGGAAAAATGCCTTTTTAGGATCTGTTGCCAAGTTGTTCCTGGAGGTAGATGTTACCAAGTGAAGTCAGTCATAAAGAAAGTGCTGCAGCAAAATCTCCATGAGCTTGCTCTGATCGCTAGCACATTGCACGTTGTAGTTAGTGGACAGGTTGCTATCTTCCATGCAAAAAACTGCCAACAATGAAAACCTGCTTAGAACCTATAGCAACTGTGAGGTGGTGTTCAGTGCAGCACCATATCTCTACAAAATATACACTTTTCTCTATTAGCTCTGGTTATCAGGAGTCACTGAGTTGCTAGGCCTGCATTAATGAGGATCTGGCTAACTGGATCAGTTCCACAGGGACCGTGAGTAATAACTTACAGCTGGTTTAGAAATACACATTTTTTGCATTGCAACCAGTGATCACTAGATGGCTGCTCGCTGGTCTCCAGGCTTGTCTGACTGAACTGGTCAGACACGCTCTGGGAGACACATCACCATTTTCAGGGATTTAAATAAAGCTGCAGGGGTAGAATATGGATCACAAGTCACCTAAATTTGTAGTTTCTTTTCATACTTTGCTTTTTCTCCTTTATAGAGGATTCAAGTAGTCTTGGCTCAAGACAGGTGAAAAAAAAAAGCTGTTTTTCCAGTCAGGGTAGTGAGTCTGTCACATGACTGAAAGGCGCCATTTTCAAGGTCTATCATAAACAGTGATGGACGTTGAAAACTTGGATGGACCTCAGGATAAGCAGGACCACTGGGAGTTGTCACGTGAGCTGTATAATAATTTCAACCATTGTCGTATGGCTTCATCTTGTTGTGGAACATTTTAAAAACGCCGTTCCCTGCTGAAAACGGCGAGTCAACTGGATTAGCAGGTGACTGTGCTCTGTCACATCACAGGATCGGGGACATGGCTGTGGTGTCTTTGGCTCTAAAGAGAGTGCTTTTGGTCTGGGATTTTTTTCTTCGGGTTCTAAATAGTTTGAAGGTGAAGTCTCACATTTGCGTGATTTAAAGTGTGCCACTTCTGTTAAAAAAAGGGCATGTGAAAGCAAATTGTTTAATAGAAAAACAAAACAAGTCAATGTGAAATCTGCTGCATTAGTGGTTTCACTTGCCGGTGTGGTTTCTGACTTATTTTTTGTTTCTGAAGCATGAGCAGAACCCTCTGATGCTGCTGACTTGCCTTCTAGATCACATGTTATTTTTTCTTTGACAAAAAATCTTCTTTGAGAGAAGATGCCTACTGGAACCTTGAGGGACTCTGGTGCTGTAAGGTGTTTATTTACATGTCAGTAATCCCTTTTGTCAGAGACATCCAATACTGGTGATTCAGGGAATGGGGTTGGGATTGTCTGTTCCACTGAATGGCGTGCATCTGGTTTAGGGGAAACGGTGTATGGCAGTGTGTCCTGTGAGTCCTGTAAACTTGGTGCACTAGGGTGAACATTTAGCTGGATGCTCCATCAGCAACAGTTATTAATCTATTCCCTTTTTTTAAAAAAAAAAAAAAAATCCACAAGTTGAGTGTGAAGAGACATTCCTAGAAATGTTTTCAGCATGTGCTGTGATGCATGCTAGGGCATGTGCAATTTGAGAATCCAAATGAAGCAAGTGTGACAGGAGAACCAGTTTCCTCTTCTGTGTTTAACACGCAGAGCTGGTAGGGCACATGTCTACTTCCTTACAATGGTCTATTGGTATTCCCTAATGGTAAGCTTGGTTTGGGAAGTTCAGTTTTCCTTGTGGTGGACTCCAAGTCTAGCGTTTCTGTTTCAGTGTGTTCAGCCTGTCACTCTTGCAGACTTGCATGGTGGCTTCTGACTGGGGGAATCACGCAGAGCTCTATACAGTTAAAAAGTACTGAAACTCTTTGAAACTCGGACACTTTGTTCATCCACCTGCAAGTAACGTGTTGCTGCTAATAAAAAGCTTTCCAAGTTTGTTTGGTGACACACCTTCACTCGCATTACTAAACACGATCAAGGTCAGAAGGCTAGACCAAATAATCAAATAGTGCCTTCAATGGGTGTAATCATGGCTGATAGGTGTAATCATTTTGTAAGCATCCTTCCAAGTATTTTACTCTTAATACACTCAGGATGAGGTGTGGCACAACAAACTAAGGTGTTTATTGTAGAACGGTTTCCTGTGCCAAGAACAAAAAAGGAGCTGATGCAACTGTTATGCATGGCCAGATGACCCCATGTCTTCTCACCCTGCAGCTGTTTTGTGTAAGCAGGGTGCTGCTAAGGTTGAGGTAGTTTTATTTTGCGTTGGGCGTTTACTTACTTCGTCTGAGTTTTGTTGTCCCCAACTTTGTGGGAGGGAATGTGATGGCCCCGCCCACTTTTTTCTGCAGAGTAAGCAGATTTTCTCTGTTTTGTGTTGCAGGTGTTGTATTAGATGATGTTGGATCATCAGTGATAGGGAAACACTGTACTCTTACAGTGTATACTGTAACCGGTATAAAAACACACTCCATGTGCTCCCTCAGAAGAACAACTCTGGGATGTAGCTTTCAATCAAGCTACATCCCACTCGCCATCCTTACACACATGCCAACACTACTGACTTACTCACTGACATACCTCTGATAACTTTAGTTAGTTTCAGTGATTTCTAATAAAATATTTTGTTATTTTGTTTGACCTATGGTGTCCCCATTGTTTTTCATGGCTTGCAAGCTATGAATTACACAAATACATTAACTTGAACTATTAGGACTCCCTGTATAGGAAAAGACAATAAACATTTAATTTAATTCACTTTTATTTATACAGCGCCAAATCACAACAACAGTCACCTCAAGGTGCTTTATATTGGAAGGTAGACCCCACATTAATACATACAAAAAAAAACCCAACAATCATATAACCCCCTATGAGCAAGCACTTTGGCAACAGTGGGAAGGAAAAACTCCCTTTTAACAGGAAGAAACGTCTGGCAAAACCAGGCTCAGGGAGGGGCGGCCATCTGCCACCACCGGTTGGGGTAAGAGAAGGAAGATAGGATAAAAGACATGCTGTGGACAAAAGCCAGATAGCAGAAATACTCTGATTAAGCAGAAATAATATTTGATGGCAAAAATACTGTAATTCAACAGAAATGCTAAATTTGTGCACAAATACTATAACAAAGCAGAAATACTATGACCTAGCAGTTATTGTGTGAATACCTACAGCATTCACACAATAACTGCTAGATCATCAGTAACAAGAATGATTCAGTGCAGAGAGGGATTTGGGGTAACCTGATCCAGCCCTAACTATATGCTTTAGCATTTAAGCTTAATCTTAAAAATAGAGAAAGTAGAATGTCCTTCTCCTCAATCCAAACTGGAAGCTGGTTCTATAGAAGAGGGGCCTTAAAACTGAAGGCTCTGCCTCCCATTCTACTTTTAAATACTCTAGGAAGAACAAGTAAGCCTGCAGTGCGAGAGCAGAGTGCTCTAATGGGGTGATATGGTACTGTAAGGTCATTAATATTTGATTATTTAAACATAAATTAGCAACTTATATTCGAGTAGGTTTTTAAGTTTTTGTAATAAAAGATGAAAATCCACTATCTTAAATTCCTCTGATTTCTTAAATATCTTTCTGTTTCCTTCTCAGCGGTATTCTAAATGTGTGTTTCAGCTCTGAAAATAAAAAGGACCACGTCTAAGGTAGTGTTCAGGTGTCTGCGTTCACTCAGATTTTAAAGAAGGAAAACCTTATTCTGATACTTTTTTGTACTTTTTTAATTCAAATCATTTTAATTGATTTTTTCCCCTCATCAATGAGAGTGGGCACAGCTAAGCACAGGGATATTTAACAAACCTCACAGGAGGAATAAAGGCTCTGGTTAATGAAATATGACTATTGCTACATGCAGTGTATAATGAATACAGCACAGTGTCCTGGCAAGCCACGGAGTCAAACTAAACTAGCTATCATTAAAGATCAGCCGATCTCAGTGCTATCTCACATGAGCTGATGTCTCAGCCAATACTCTGTCTCTGTGCATCCATATGAGCCGTGCCATCTACGAGATTTGTAAGATTCAGCCTGCACACTGTTGCCTCCACCTCAAGCTGCTTTGCAACCCACTTCCTTCCTTTTTAGGTAATGCTGTTTCATGTTTACTTAATCAGTGTTATGGCCTAGTTCACTGATGCTTGCTCTGTTCTGCTGCTCTTTCTGCCTCCAGGCTGTATTTTACTATATGCATATATAATTACTGCAGATAGAATAACAGGCATATTTTGACTAGTGTGATCCTGACAAAGTTTTATTTTTGAGTTGACTGATCCTTCTATGAACTTTACTGTGTGAGTTTTGGACATTTCCACTACGGTTTTTGGAGATTAAACCAAACTTATTCTCCCTGTATCAAAAAGGGAAAGTGGTTATTGCTCAGTTCTTATTCCTACAAGTAGTACATGGAGTTGCTGTATTTTGATTTCATTACATTTGTCAGTGTGCACTGTGTGCTTGACTCATACAGAGGTTTGCCACACCTGGAATACTTTGATAAAGAGGGACTGGTTTGGAATTATCGCCAGTGCAGCAGTCTCGTAATTCCCAGTGACACCCCTGGGTACATTTATTATAATCTCCAGCAGACCTTCACTCCATTTAGGTCTGTATTTAGAGCCATTAACCCACCGTATGTATCCCCTTCTCCCTCACTCTGTTTCCTAATAGCCTGGATTAGCTTCTGCTTTAATAGACCCATCCATCTCCTCTGTTTATTCACTAGTTTTCTCTTTCTCTCTCTCTCTCTCTCTCTCTCTCTCTCTCTCTCTCTCTCTCTCGCACCTTCTCTCCCTCTGTCTTCTTTGCTCATGGGCAATTACACAAACAAATGCAGTTTGTTTTCCACTCAGTCTGACTGGAAAGCAAATGAATGGATTTATCAAGTCGTTACATTTTTAGCTGAAGGTCAGCTGTTGCATTGTATTATCACAGAGGAAAGGTGAAGTCACACTGTCACTCCTTCCATTTGCTCAGTAAATTAGCCATGCAGATTTATGTAAATTCCTGCCACAGAGTTTGGCTTCTGATTGGCCAGAGCTCGCTGCAAAGCACCCTCAGAGTTCAAATCTGAATTTATATAGTTTGACAGGAAGAGGAGAGGCGTAGGCAGAGGGGAACGGCTTTGTGTCAGCTGACGTCGTGGAGATGACATTCGTCAGAAATACGTAAGATGTCCACGCACTCTGATGAAAAGACGTAAAGGCAGCACGAGCTGTGAGCCGTGGAATGCTGAAGGATAAATCAAGGGCAACCCAAAATATTCCAGTTTTTTTTTTTCGTGTTTCATTTCCAAAAAAAATATAAAAATGGAAAAATGAATGGAAAAATTGGTTTGGAGGCTTTAAAATGTTGTGTTCTGCTCATTTCCAGCTCCATACTTGTATTCTTGGACCCTTTAAAAGCAGCTTTGCATGATTCATATTCAAAAATCCTTCCTTTTTGTCTGCCAGCCAGCTTTCTTCTGACTCCAAACAAAGGGACTTATGGCAGGTTAGTTTAAAGCAGTTTGAAGCCTGAGCGTGTGCCATATAGGGATTAAATCAGTGTTTGAAACGCTGGCCATGCTGTAACTTTATATAGAATGTTTGAATTTAAAATAAAGCTGAGGGTAATGTTGTGGTGCTAATTTCCTAGACATATTATGAGGCTTTATACATTTTGTTGTTTTGGATTACACTTAAGTGTTTCAAAATAAAATCCACAGTTTTTGAAGAAGGTTTTTTTTTTTTAATACAGAGGTCATGTGCACGCCGTTTATCGATAACTAATCTGACGCAGTCTGTAAAATACAGAGGACCCCGAAGTACCAGCGTCATCACACACACATATATATACACACGGACACATTGTTAGACGCATTGGGAAAAGACATAATAAAAAATTAAAAACAAAAAAAAAGAACCCTGTTTGACCTACTGCTACTGTAGGCAGGGGCGGGGGCGCTGCTCGTGTACAGGCTTCAACTTTAAAACGTCACCCACCCACCGTTTTCCCCACCACCTCCCTCTGCATCTCCTTCCGTCGTGTTTCGATTCCCTGAGGGGAGGAAAATTCCTCTTATCAGCTCCAACCAGATGCAGCAAAGTGTGTGCGTGCGTGTGTGTCTGAGGATAATCCCTTGCCTTTGATTGGCTCTGCACTAACCCGTTTTTGGTATAGCTGATGACTTGGGGGTGGGGGGGGTGGGGGTTGTTCTTCTAGAAATGGCAAGTTTCATTGAGCTTTTTAAAGGTTGTGTCTTTTAAACAGCAATTACAATGTGAAGCATCTTAGAAAAGGCATTTCAGAAAATCCATTATAACTGTTAACTCCTGTTTAATCTCATTGCATTGAACAATGCATCTGCAAACCTCTATGCGTGTGTGTGTGTGTGTGTGTGCGCGCATTGAACTAGTAAGCACTGACTCACTAAGCTCACCTCATTCTGCTCCTTTAAAGAAATTTGCTTGCCTCACCTCTAATTCTTGTGTATAGGTGTCAGTGGGTGTGGTGCCTCCCAGAAACGCCTTTGAACCCAACTGCAAATAATAAACCAACACCCTTCATTTTAACTATGGATGATAAGCATGTCACGACTTGGAAAGTCAGCATCAATTGGCTGCGGATGCACTGGTTCAGTTCTCCATTCAGTGCCTCAGACATGAGCACGTGATGATGTCTGCCTGTGTGCGTGTGTCTCGTTGTGCAGTCCAATTGCCAAAAATTGAGAAAAACGAAAAAAAAAGCCCTTTCCCCACTTGTAGTTGCCATAGTAACCAGTGAATCGCCGCATCTGGCAAATTATAGGGCTGTATTGAAGGGCGAGAGGGTTTGCGTACGTGAGAGTGTACAGAGTGTGTGTGTGTGTGTTTGTAGGAGAGTGTGAACCTGTCCTGCATACAAAAAAACTGATGCGCAGGTGAATATGAAAAAGAAAAATTGGATGATCGATTATGTTTTCAGGTGATCGATATCAGGTAACAGAGCTCTTCCACACACACACACGCACATACAAAAGGAGACACAATCTGGGTCACCGATGTCAGTTATTAGACTCTAAAACTCACGATGTGTTGAGATTTTGTCCTCCTGGAGGGCAGCTTTGTACAGGGAAATAACCTAGCTATAGAAGAATAGACACATAGAGGATGAAGGTGTCTCCAGTGACCTTCTCCATCATTGATGAAAGGTGTTCAGGTATGAAGAGAAAAAGATTCAGCTGATACAAATTCCCCTGTGGAGACAGATACAAACACCCACCTTCTCTCGCTTACATAAACCCACTGAAAGAAGGTCAAGAGGAAACAAATGTTCCCTTCCAGCTACTTTTCAGCATGCAGTGCTGGACAGTGGACACCATCAGGTTACATTAATACATTCATATAAATATATACATTATGAACAGGCAGATTTTTAAAACTTCACAATATCCCCTGAGTGTTTTTACTTATTGGCTAATGAGCTCTTCAGATCATTGGCGTGCATCATTTAATATTCCTCTTTGCACTTTTATCTTGACCTAATTGTGATTTTGCTTTTTAACATGTGCGATTGATTGATTGTTGATTGTTTTGTGATTTAGATTTTTAGTAAAACACATGAAAGATTTAAAAGTGTCAACTCTACAAAAATGTGTTCATATCGGGCAATTCCTCGAATTAGAAAAGAACCACAGTGAAAAAAAAACACACTTTGCATGTTTACATTGTTTTTTTTCTGCTGCCTACAACTAAGTTCACATTTGATTTTAGTTTGCATATATTCAGAATTAACATGAACAAGTAATGCTCACATAGATGTTGCCAGCTGAAATATGGGTTTCACATCAGGGGGCGATTGTAGCTGTGTCTGCATTGAGAAAAACCAAATGAAAACTATATATATATATATATATATATATATATATATATATATATATATATATATATCAAAATATATA
>VUQR01036230.1:25325-36660 GCA_015108515.1 Hemichromis elongatus
ATTTTAATTTCAAATGAGATTTAAAAATGTTATGTTTTATGTGTATTAAAAGAATATTAGTCTGCTTGGGGCTACTCTGTTAACATCTGGCATTTAATCTGGTAACATCAGGTAATATCTGCTTCCTACATTTCTGTATGTTAGGCTGGAAACTGTTCATGACTCATCATATCATCTGTGTATAACAGTATGTTAGGAAGCACTAAGTTCTTCCCCATATCAACTATGGCGGGATATTTTTTTTATGTAAAATGAGTGCTAACCACACCTCTGCGCAGTAAGATATAAGTTACTTAGGTCGTTTGATCTCTTCTTGTCTCGCTGGTAAAGAGGAAGCGAGCCTCAAATGCAGTTTTTTATAGGATGTGCAGGGCACTGGACAAGCATAGGAGTTTGGTTGGTCAACCATTTGTAGAAATGTAAAGAAATTAGAGAAGTGTGAAATGAAACTTGATAATAGAGGCACATATGCATGCCTCTATTATCAAAACAAACTAGTATATTTGTTTGAGTAATCTGTGAGTCATGAAGCAGAATGTAATAAATGTTATAACTGTGCCTGGTCTCCTCCTAATTTATCTTACTTTATCTCTGTCACAGCACTTTATCAATGTTTCTATATTTC
Source organism: Hemichromis elongatus (assembly GCA_015108515.1). Taxonomy (NCBI): domain Eukaryota; kingdom Metazoa; phylum Chordata; class Actinopteri; order Cichliformes; family Cichlidae; genus Hemichromis; species Hemichromis elongatus. Next base: position 25,951 of record VUQR01036230.1, read on the forward strand.
TGACATATTATTACATGCTTGTTGCTTGAAAGGATGTTTTTGTCATTAATTGTACTAATTGAATTCACACATAACTGTATAGTCCAGCATCTGAAAAACTAGCTAATGCATTTATTACTTCTCATTAGATTGCTCAAAAAGCTCCTTTAATAGCCTTTAGTTGATCAGGGAGTACAAAGAAAAAGAAGGATAGGATATTTAAAGGATTTTTAAAAGTAGAATGGGAGGCAGAGGCTTCAGCTTCCATGCTCCTGCTCTGAGGAAAAAGCTCCTGGTTTGGATTTAGGAGAGAGACACTGCCTCTACTTTCAAGATTAAGCTTTAAACTTTCGGTTTTGATAAAGCTTCTAGTTAGGGCTGGTTCAGGTGACCCTGAATCCTCCCTTAGTTATGCTGCAATAGGCTCATACTGCTGGGAGCTTCCCATGATGCACTGAGTATTTCTTCTTCACTCTCCATGTGTTTAGACACCACTCCTAGTAATTGTTTTTGCACTCTGGCTCTCTTCCACAGTATGTCTTTTGTTCTAGCTCCCTCTCCTCGTCCCAGTGGCAAATGGCTGCCTCTCTGTAAGCCTGGTTCGTTAGGAGGTCTTTTCCTGTCAAAAGGAAGTTTTTGCTTCCCACTCTCACCAAGTGCTTGCTCGCAGGGGGTTGCGTGATTGTTGGGATTTTCTCTCTAATGTTGTCAATTATATGTTGTACATTGTCAAGCGCATTCAGGCATCAGTTTTTGTGATTTGGCACTATAAAAATAAAAAATTGAACTGGAATTAAATCAAGGCAAAAACAGGAAGACTAATACAAGAAGCATATACATATCAACATATAAAAAGAGAAAGACAGAGGAGGCATGGGCAAGGAAGTAGTGGGGAAATAAGAAAAACCATAAAAACAGGAACCAAAACAATATCACAAGTAAAAAAGTCAGTATTACGGTACAGAAAAAAGCTAGGACAACAACGTGAACATCTATTGAGCACAGATCAAGCTTGTAATTTATTGGAAATAGTGATTGTGTCATCTTGATTTATGTAAGTCCAATATTACCGCTTCCTTTACCTCCCCTGCTTTTCACTGACTGCAGAGCATTCTCACTCTTTAGCTGTTAAATGCTACATAGTGCTAACTAGTTAGCTGTTATTTTGTGTCTGCTGCATGATGCAGAGGATGTAGGTAAGGTTTATTTATATAATGCTTTTCAAAAACACAATTCTGTATTGCTTTACAATGCAGAAACAGGTATAAAACAATTAAAATATAGCATAAAGAGATTAAAGTGAAAAAAACAAAAAGTTTATTTTTATAGACGTCAGCAGTGTAGGTGAGATAGCATGATGTGTTCCTCTACCGGCACATGAATAGCTAAACCATGTCAACGCCCACCTCATTCACCCTTTATTTGTCTGTCTGATATTCATACATACAAGCTCTGATTTGCTATAAAAACATTTTTTTTTACTAATAATTAACTAAGAATTTTTACTTTTTTTTACTGTCAGTGCTAACACGTTAAAGAGGATTAAGTCTGCGTTAACATGCCCTAATAAATATGCTAGGGCTAACGTTGATGCACCCAGTTAACTGGATAACGTGGCTAGCGTGGATTTAACCCTCTCTAACGCGTTAACACTGATAGCCCTAATTTTTACATAATTATTTGATCCCCTCAAGTTGTGCGTATAAATCACACCTGTGCAGTTTTTTCCATTCCAGGATCACCACCACTCACAGGTAAGACCGAAGAGTTGTCAGAGGGACGAGACTGTAGACCTGTACAAGGCTGGAATGGACTACAACACCATCGGCAGGAAGCTTGGTGAGAAGGTGACAACTGTTGGTGTGATTTTCTTTTTTGAAATGAAAGAAATATTAAATAATCATTAAATGGCCTCAGTCTGAGGTGTGGATGAGAAAGGTGATGGATCAGCCCAAAACTACACGGGAGGAGCTTGTTAGTGATCTAACAATGGCAGCTAGGACCACAGCCACTCTGCATTGCTGAGCCAAGAAACCCAAAAGATATAGAGAGTTTCTGTAACAACGAGTGGGCCACAGTCCCTCTTGCTATGTATGCAATGAATGCCTAGTGACCAACTACAAGAAAATTTTTACTGCTTTGCTTACCAACAAGAGTTTCTCTACCAGGTCCTTGGTCACATCCTAATCAATGTATAACTTTTAAGTGATATGAGGGGTTTTTTTGTCTCTCTTCATTAAAATATAACTGCTATTTAAGTAGTTAATTGACCCAGGTATTGGGGTTATGAAATAGTACATCTGCATTTTTTCCCTACTCGCTACATGTTTTCTAATCTGGAAAAAACAAAACAAGCGCTGCTCAAGGGAGGCCAGCCTTGCCTTGTGTGACTGCAGCACTTCTCTATAAATCACATGGGTAAATGGTCTGTGTTTCAGGTTTAACCACTTCCCATTACAGAGTCATATGGCTGTCAGCCTGCTGTTTATTGGAAACATTTAGCTATTTATAAAAACCCATACAGTTTAAGTCAAATAGCCGTCCCCTCTTCTCACCTGTCAGCGTGTACACACATCGTCACCCTTAAAATTAAGACTCTGACATCTTTATTTTCAATTAATGTGGGCAGAGGAAGAGAAATTAGGCACCGTTTGGGGGGAGAGAGTATGAGGAGGAGGAAAAAGAAAAAGGGGGAAATGGAGGAGAGAGAAGATGTGAGATGGACAGCAGATAAAGGGGAGATGAAGAAGAGGAGGAAAAGGCAAATGATTGATGGATGTGTATTTGTGTGTCCGTGTGAGAGCGAGAGAGAGAAAGGAGAGAGGGGCACACAGAGAGAAAGAGGTGTGTGAGGGCACCATTAAAGCCTTGTACTATAAATCTCTGACAGTGCATGTGTGTGGAGATAACGGAGGGATGTCTCTCTCTATTCTGGCTCTGTCAGAATGATGTATGCTTCCCTTTCTTCCATCCTGTGAAATATTAGCGGGGAGCCCTGCGCGTGTGATCTCCACCAGCATGCGGCCGGCATGTTTGGTAATTCCTCACCTCTTATCAGCGCTCACATGAGGTATTGTAGGTGGGAGACTTGTGGTCGCCTGGGAAAAGAGGCAAAGTGACCCAGAAACACAGTCACACACATACAGACGGCCGGGAGACACACAGAAGTGAAAGAAAAGCAGGGGACGAAAAGAGAAACAGCCAACAGCTGACAGTGACAGCTTTCTTGATGGAGGGCCGCGTGCTTGACAGGTGTGATTGATTGCATAATGGCGAGCACATTTCGGCACTCTGCTCTTCATTTAGCTGACAGCGTTTTCTTTATGGCACCTTGTGTTATGGTATCATAATCATGCCAGTGATGCCGGAGCATCCCAGAAATAAATCTTTATAATCCCCGCCACATGAGGAGATGCAGCAGAGCCCTTCGGGCCCGTCTGTCTCCTTCGTGCCGTTTGAAATGGCCACCTCGCCTGTCGGTCAGATTACCTCATCGTTCAGCTGCACCACAGACAGGGAGGAAAAGGGGGGGGAGGGGAATGAAGGAGGGTGTGTTAGCCCTCAGGTGAAACTTCACCATCTCTCATGTCAGCCTGTCGGGACTAGTGCAGGCTAAAAACAAATGTATGGGTTTTAAAGAGTTTGAAGATGTGATCACTTTATAAATATTAGTCGGTTAATTTAATAAAAGATGGAATGAAATGGTCAGTCATAGTAACTAAGATTCAGTAAAGTATCGCTCCACTCTGGTTTTCCTCTTTATGGAGCCTTTTAACTTCTTCTTAGAGGGACTCTTTGATTTTCCAGTGCCGGCACATTTTTTCAGTTCAATCAAATCTATGCTCCCTGACAAAGTTAACATCAACCTGGTGGAGACCAAAACACAGATACAATTACAGTTAATATCGTGCGGCTGAATATCCATCAGGTGGTCAAACTGCAACTGAGAAACTAAGATGATGTCATTAGTTTGTTCCACCCATCTTCCTAACATCGTATTCAGTTCAGGCTTCAGTGGTGGTGGAGCCTATCCCAGCATCAAGTGGGGGGAACATCCTGCACAGGATCATTTACAGGGCTGCACGGGTTCATTAGTTCCTGGACAAAGAGCCCTGTTTTTTAAAATGTTTTGTTTTTGTTTTTCCAATTTTGCCACTGTGTACCACTAAAGTGAATTTTAACAATTAAGCTCTTACTGAAGTGCAGACATTCAACTTTAATTAAAGGGGTTTAATAAAACTGTAGCATGTAGGAATTACACTCATAGCTCTCTTATTTTCAGAGACACAAAATCAAGTAAACTAACGTAGGTTTAAATATAAGGTTTGTTTTTTGTATTCGTGCAGAAACTCGTGGACACCAAATCCTGCGTTTCCCTCAAGAAGCTTTACTTCAGCCGCCTTGGCTCGCTGCTTGTTTTGTGGGCCTCTCTGCCTTCAGTCAGTCGGATCAGGTGACTGACTTGGCCATTGAAAAATATCTAATTTCTTTGCTTTTGACAAACTCTTGGGTTGCTGCATGGTTCCATGATTCTTTAGGTTAGTATCCATTTACACTGTGATCGGTTTTCCAGCATTTGGCTGAATCTGAGCAGAGCTGAGTAAACCTGACAATAGCGGTTTACTCTTTGACACATTGTACATAACAGACATATCGTAGAGCACAGGGAGTAACTTATTACCTAATACTGCCTGAAATTTCCTTTTTATGAATATCCACTGCTTTCATTTGTCACTTTGCTTTAGTAATGTTTACACAAACTGCGTGTCAGCACACTGTGACGCTGAGTGCGGTTAAAGTTGCCACACAAACACACAAATACTGAAATTTCTTTACGTAAAGCCTTGTAGAGAGAGACACAGATGGACAGTGCAGGTTAATGTGAAATAGAAAGGCTGTCCCGTTTGGTGTGATATTATTATTTATCTATTTTAATAAAAGGTAATAATAAAGGTTTAGTCTGTGTTACTGGGAGGCTACACAGTCGAGCAATGCAAGATCGTTCATAAACCAGGCATTTATGTAACGTTAGACCTGGTTTATGGTGCATCCACACTCTCAGATGGCGTGAATATGTGTGACTTTATGGTTAATAGCTTTTTAATATGATCATTATTAAAGCTGCTATAGCACTTACATCACGGATTTGCCCAGAAATCAGACTGCTTCTTGTTGCACAAGTGTCTTTACATTTAGCATAGTCATCTTAACAAAAACAAATTAATAAGTTTTAGTTTTTTTAAAGTTTTCATTTCTGTTTAATGAGTTAATTCTTTTCTCAAATGAGCCCATACTGAGGGCTCAGTGCTGCACACGTGGATGGACAAGAGGTTGAAAATGAAGCAAGAAAAAGACTGCATAGGCAAAAGTGGGAGGCAGATGGATGGAACGGAAGGAAGAGGAGGGGGGAGTTAAAAAAAAAACAACTCTTGAAACGGGGATGAGTGAGTGAGAGGCAAAGATGGAAAAAAGGAAAGATGAAGAAACACAGAGTTGACGAGAGGGGAAATGATGAATGGGCTAAAATAGAGACAGATGGACCCGGTCCATCACTGAGATGTGGGGCAGAAAAATGGAAAGAGTAAGTAAAAGATCCGCTTAGGAAGTCAAAGATGATGATTACGATGATGATATACAGACACAGTGAGGCACCCGGAGGCTGTAGCCATTCTTTTAAAGAGATTTCACATTAAATGTAAAACATGTGTAATAATAATAATAATATTAGCTGTAACCTCCTCCTCCCGTTGGCACATCTTGCCATGGCACAAACAAGAGAGCAATTTAATAGCGTAATAAAGTGACGTGTCACTTATGACTGTTCGCAAATGCCACATAAAGTGAAGGAGGTTAACGAAGAGAACGCTAAAGACACTTTCCTGGAAACTGAAGGAAGGAAATGAATTGGAAAATAAATTAAAATTAGATACTCCTTTTCAAAACTGTCACAAATCTTAGACAATGTACTTTACTTTACTTTACGAACTCTAATACATGCTCCTAATGCAGTTTTAGTTATCAAATGCTATCTAACTGCTTAATTTACACCTATTATGTTTTTTCTTATTTCCTGCCCTTTGCTGATATTGTAGGACGTTCTAGGAAACACACATACAGCACAGATTGACCTGATTAACATGTTTTATGTTTTTTTGTCCTTGTTTGCTCTCTTGCCTTAATTTCAGTGAGAAGATTGTTACTATGTTATTTTCCAGGCACTCTGACTCCCTCCACAGTCCAAAGACACATTTTAGGTTAATTGGTTATTCGAAATTAGCTGTAGGTGTGAATATGAGTGGGAATGGTTGTGTTAGTCTTTCAACCTGCCTCTCGCCCTGTGACAGCCTGGACAGGCTCCAGCACACTCATAATTGGATAAGAAAGCAGCCCTGAAGCATGGACTCCACCAGACCCCTGAAGGTGTGCTGTGATATCTGCACCAAGACATTGGCAACAGGTCCTTTCAGTGCTGTAAGTTGTGAGGTGGAGCCTCCATGCGTAAGACTTGTTTGTTCAGCACATCCCAAAGATGTTAGAGTCAACACTTCAAACTTGTTGTGCTCCTCAAACCCTGAACCATTTTTGCTTTTAGCCACAGCCATCAGGGAATACTGTTTCCATGAAAGAGTGCACATGGTCTCCAACAATGCTTAGGTAGGTGGTACGTGTCAGAGTAACATCCAACCCAAGGTTTTCCAGCAGAAAATTGCTCAAAGCATCAATCTGTGTCTGCTGGCTTACCTTCTTCCCATAGTGCATCCTGGTGGTAGGTGTGCTCCTGGTAAGAGACACGCGAACACTCGGCCTTGGACAGGATGTAAAAGCAAAATAGGCCAGCATTTGGTCCAACATGCATTCAATAAAAGGATTAGATGTTACAATCCCTGATAATGCATTGCTTCAAATGGAGAAAGTCTTGATGGATGGTTAGTATGAGGAAATGCAGCCTGTAAACTGAACACATCACTGTGTGCCTCAACTTCACAGGGTGTTTTGGTCGCGTTTCACAAGTTATTCTCCCATTTTTTAGTTTCTTTTTACCTTCCTTGGTTAAGTTTAGGCATTAGAAATCTAATCTAGATTGTAATATTTAAATTTTAGGAGACATCATCAGTAGTGGACCTTGGATTCATTGGGTTTGTCGGCCATTATCACCAGACACCCTCACCCAAGGCGACCCTGCCAGGGTTGATCAGGCCCCGGAGTGTGTCACTGGTTTATGTGAAATTGTTATTTCTCTTCTACTTTCTTCTGTTTAGTTTCCTGTGATTTATTTTATCAATTCACTGCAAAAGCTATACTAATGTCTTCACAGGGATTAAAAAAAAAGAAAGAAGAAGGTAATAATGAGAAGTAAGACGAGAGAGGAGAGAGAAGAGCTGGAAGAGGGGCGCCCGATTTCGCATTCCACACCTCATCAATGAGCCTTGGCCACCCATGACCCCAGTTCACCACTGTTCCTTCCTCTGACTTGCTTTTCATAGATACTGACCACGGCAGACGGGGAACACTCCCACAAGTGCTGCAGTTCTTGAGATAACCCCGTCAACCAGACATCACAATTACAAACTCTCTCAAATCCTTATGCTCGCCCATTTTTCCTGCTTCCAACACAAACATTCACTAGCTTTCTAATATATCCCACCCACTAACAGCTGCCACGATGAAGAGATAATGAGTGTCATTCACTTAACTTGACAGTGGTCATAATGTTATTCCTGATCATTGCATGTATTGTAACAGAGAAAGGCACATGCAGTAACAAACTAATTTTAGCATCACAGCTAAACAGGACTTGCATGTGATCTAGATCTTTCATTATTTGTGTTGATTTGTGATTATATCACACTTTAATTAGCCTGACTTGGCACTCTCACTGGAAAAGTGGATGTTTTTTTTTCCCAGCAAATAAATCAATAGTTGTATCACCTCACTTGTCCTGTTATGTAGTCTGTTTGTGATGTCACAACTGGTATTTGGTGGCTCCCCCTCTGTCCCTCACACACACACACACACACATCCTCAGATGCACAGCGCCATAATGGAGCAATTATCCTCTCCAACTCCGAGCTGCTCCTGTGATTGTAATTTGCATTTATTATTAGCCTTCAGCCTGCTCGAGGCCGTGAAACGTGATAGTGGATCGTCACACGCCACATCACACTGACAGACCTGCGCAGATGCTTGATAAACACGAGGACACGGTAACATGCGTGTGAGTGTGGCACATATACACACAAACCCACACCGCAGAGACAGTGTTTATGATCGCATGATGTTGCTTTGTTTTGTTAATGCTAATCTCTGATAATAAAGCTACGGCAAGGACCGCGTGTTCCGTCACACAAATACATGCTCCACATTATACATTGTGATGTCCTGGAGGATTATGACGCGTTCTTGAGCTGTGTATTCTTTCACTGTCACGACAACCTCATCATATGGAAATTTGGGAGGAGCAGAGAGTCTGTCAAGGCACATGCAGTGAATACAACCAGGCTGCACCCCACTGAAAGCCCTCAGCTGTGCTCTCTTTCACACACACACACTCATACTCATGCACGCAATGAGAATGTGCAGGTGATCAGTGAAGTGTGAAATGATTCTGTTATCATGTCGTCTGTGTGGAATATATTTTCCCATCAAGCTTCCATGGCAGGTGTGCCTGATGGGCTTGTGGTGCTGGTGTGTTTCGGGGTGTGCATTTAGTTTCTGTCTCCATCTGTTATTGGGCAAGAAGAGTTGAAGCGGTACACGTTCAAACAAGCATTAGTAGCTCGAGTTCAGCCTTTGTCATTTGACACCAAGAAACTCCAAAATAACCTCAGACCTCAAACTTGGCTAGGGTTAGGGTTGCACAATCGTAAGTAGTGTTCAGAATGAGAGTCCTTCATTTTTACACAGAAATGCAAATATTTCTTCTGAGCTCAATGTATCTGGGGTCTTTGGATTCTGTTGGATGTTTATTTTACTTTGGAAGGACAGAGGCTGAACTACTCAAGTCAAGTCAAAGCTTTATTTGTCACATACAAGTTGCCCCGCAACCTCCTTAGTCACCATATTAAATGGGATAATTATCAGGCTTAAAATATATTTTGCACACATTTCAGCCCAAATTGAGTATGCTTCTGTGCTAATGACAAATAAAAGGAAAATCCCAAACCCTTGATCCTTGTCGAGGGGAGCAGTAAAGCATTTCTGTACTGTTCTAGGTTGGCAATATGTGTAGGACATGAACCATTTTGTTTTTACCACAGACTGTGAAAAACATGGGCATAGCCGCTATGACCTCAGCCACTGGCTCAGAATTAGCCTTTTGGTAGCCACCATGTTGTTGTTAATGTTGTTTTTTTAAAGCCAGAAGTTAGCTTGTATGGCTAAATTCTTGGCTAGCCAGCTTTGTTAGCAAGCTATGTTCATAAACAGTAAAAGTACAATGAACAGTACATCATCTGAGACAATTAGTGCTAATTAGTGCAGCTACTAATCGCTGCATTTTTTTGAATTCATCAGTCAAAGAATAATAATCATTAAGAATAACAATCATAGCACTTAAACAAGGACCCACAAATGTTAAGATACTCCCGGAGGTAGGTTTATGAAACTATCAGAATGTGGAATGTGGAACAACTAAAATGACAAACCTGTTTGCCTCCGAAACAAACTGAACACAATAAAATGCGAGAACCCAGGAGGGGAAAAAGTTCCAGCATTTTATTTGTTTCTAATTCTTGGAACCAGACGAAAAACATCGAGACACGAACACACGGTAAAAAGCACATCATGCACCAGCACAAAAATGCCAGCAATGACATCAACTACTTACATAAGTTACGTTGTAATCTCAATCTAAATCTCGACTCCAAACCGGGAGCCGGTTCCACAAAGACGGGCCTGAAATCTAAAGGCTTTGCCTCTCATTCTACTTGTAAATATCCTCATAGGCCTTCAGTCTGAGAGTGAAGTGCCCCATGTGGGTGATTATATACTGTGAGGTCTTTAAGATAAAATGGGGCCTGATTGTTTAAGATATTGTATGTGAGGAGGAGGAGTTTAAATTTGATTTTGGATTTAACCCTTCAAACCCTTGAATGTACGTATGTAATAAAGAAAAGCCAACGTGGCAGAAACATGCTTTCTCTTCTTGGTCCTTGTCAGTACTCTCACTGCAGCATTTTGGATCAACTGAAGTCTTTTCAGAGAGTTTCTATATAATTACATATAATTGTATATAATAATTATATAATTCTGAATAATTATATGAAGAATTATGTATATATTCATATTTAACCCTTTAAGACATACCATAGAACCAAGTCCGCCAGAGCTTATCTTTATATTTCTACATGCTGTAGTGCCATTTTTGGGAGCATTTCAAGTTGTTATACATCAATAAAACCGTTAGAGCCTAAAGTTTAATAATATGTTATCATTCAGTCCATAGTAACTACATAAATAGCAAGAAAGTGCAATTAACTACCAAAATAATTGAAAAAAACTTTTGTTTTGTTTTTTTACACATTTTTCTAGTCAGAGAAATTTGAGAGGTTTATCCCTCAAAACTGTAATTACAAAAAAGTTGCATAAAATAGTTTCCAACCACAGGAAATTTGAGTTTCTTCATAGTTGTATTTTTGAGATACACCAATTTTTATATACTGCAGGAAAAACGAAAATAAATATTATAATGCAAATTTGCAAGAAAACAGCATGTGCAATCAAAATTTCCAG
>VUQR01036230.1:36680-48569 GCA_015108515.1 Hemichromis elongatus
GTGCAATTCGAGTTCTAAGCTTCCCAGAAAATAAACAGAAAGACATAAAGTCAAACATGACTTTTAAAAACACCAGTATAGGCTTATTAGGCACTGAAGGTAAAAAACAAAAACAAAAACAAAAACAAAACGACAATTTCCGCAAAAATTACATCACTTTCGGTTTCGGGCAGGAAAAGGAGGACGTACGATTGTTCGTGCTCAAGTCTAATCCAACGTAGGAAGTGTTATGAACAGCTGATCGGATCGGCAAAGCGTGTTTCTGGAATATTATGTTTTTGTTGCTGCCAGTAGTTTTTATGCAACTTTGCAAAGCTTTATGTGGAAGGAAACTGTGACCTAGGACAAGCTGATGGCATTAGATGTAAGTGCAAACTCTCCGGTTTCATATGCAAAAAAATGATTGCGCTAGCTTATTTGGTTGCGGTTGTAACCGTTTACAAATAGTTATGCAAAACGGAGCGTTCCGCTCTGACCGGCCTGAAAGGGTTGATAGCCCAGCCAAGAGATAATAAATGTATAAACTAGGTTTTCAGCCTCACTCTGGGACAGTATCTTTCTCATTTTACAGATATTTTGCAAATGCAAGAAAGAATCCTACATATTTGTTTAAAGTCATATCCTGTCAGTCATGCCATTATCGGGTTACAGACAATGTCTCCAAAATTTGAATTTCGAAGCAGAAAATTAGAGCTCATCCAGTTTTTTGTGTCTTTGAGAAAATCCTGCTTTTAAATAATGGACATGTGTTATCTAGCTGCACGCATAGATATATTTGGGTATCTTCTGCATAGCAGTGAAAATGTATACTGTGCTTTCTAATGCTACTGCCTAAGGGAAGTATGTATAATACCATAAGAACTGGTTGTAACATGGAATCCTACCTGCAAGAACACCGTTCCTGCGTTCTAAAAGATTCCTGGATTCCTACTCCCCACTCTAATAAAAGTGCACCAACTCTACACTGAAAGCACACATGCACACGCTTCAATGGCATGTCAGCGTGCACAAGACGGCCCCAAGGGAGTGCTCACTGTAAGAAACTTCATGACCCTGCCTAATTGATAGCGGTTTTATGTGTGTGTGTGAGACCGAGTGAGTGTGTCTAGGAGATGAAGAGCAGAATGCACATTTAACACTCCATGCTAACCTCACCTTTCTCTAAACAGCGCTTCAGACTCTAGGAGAAAATGAACAGTGCTGCCAATCACGCGCTAATTTAGGCTCTGTGGGATGTCTGAGTCTGGTGCCTGTCAGTCTGACAGTCTATATCTCCCTGAGATTTTAAGACAACCGTGAAACAATGCAGCCAAGAGCAGAAGAGCCCTCAATCTATTAAACACACACACACACACAATACCATGTTGCATCCTCACATTCTCTCACACACTCACCGACACACACATTCATGACAGAGGGCAGCTTTTTCGAATGTATGCGCAGCTAATGTGGCGGTTACAGCTACTTATTGAATGAAATATGGCTGACATGGAGGGTGGACAGAAGCAGTCTCTCAAGGACTGAAAGAGAACCCTTCAAACCCTTGAATATATGAGCTCAGAAACTGTAAACATGCGAATGCATTATTAGTCTCTGCTTTATTTTACAAGCTTGCAAAACTGTATAAAGTTGAGGGTATAATAGCACAATATCTTTATAGGACTATAGCATGCAAGCATTTATAATGGTTCATCAAATGCTTGCATGCTATATTCAATTTCAGCGTATGAAGTCATTAAACTGAATTAATGACTTCATACGCTGAAATTGAATTCTCTGATATGCAAAACAATAGTCAGAAGTTGACTCAGTCCTCATACTCAGGGCTCTCTAAAAATCCTGGGCTGCACCAGATTGTCCACTGTGGACGTGAGCTGAGTATTGGGGTAGAGACATATGTGTGTGTGGGTGTGTGTGTGAGTGTTTGTGTGTGTGTGTGTGCACTTTGTGAGCTAAGAATGTTTACACGAAATTATTTGTTCGTGATAAAAAGACATATTTAAAAATTATATTTACTGAGAAAAAAGAGACACTAAGTACTTTTGTCATCATTAGTTAACTTATTTATTTTCATTTTGATCCTGCATTTCCCCCAAAAGCAGTCTCGCAAGACAGCAGTCAACATGAGACACCTATGGGCACTCATTTCTGCATTTTTTAAAACTTTATATCTTAATTACCTTTTATTCCAAGCATTCTGGTACCGTTGCTTACCTAGGATAAGATAAGATAAGATAAAGATAATCCTTTATTAGTCCCACATGTGGGAATGTTTTTAGTAGAAAGTGGACAGTACAAAGTTAAGAGCATCAGAAATTAAGAACAAGAATAGAATACAATGAGATAAAATAGAATAAATAATAGGCATCAGCAGCTAAATGTTAAAGAAATAATATTAACTAGAGAATGCATTTTCTGAAGAAACTGCAGCGTGCTCATAGCTGAATGATTTTAAGATCAAAGGAATTCTGGGAGCACGTGCGCTGGGATTGGGTGACTGTTGTAGTGACCAGCCAATCAACAAGCCCTGAATGACCCTCCCATTGAAATACATGGTAAAATTTTTGTTGAAAAAAGTGGAATAACTTAAAAAATATAAGTTAAAGACGAGAAATGTAAAAGCAGTCATGTCCAAAGAAGAGGAATCCAACGGTGGTTGAACGGTCTCTCTACGTCGAACGGTGTCGGAGGAGATAGAGGGCGAAAAACGTACGGAAAATATAAAAATAATAATAAACAAAAGAAGAGCAATACTGTGGATGCTTAATGAGCATCCACACTAAATATTTGCCGGAGTGCCATTCATTCATTCATTCATTCATTCCATAGATTTCAAATCATGATTAACTGCTTGGCATGTCTCAGATATAATGGCCAAATTTCCAACAACATTGAATGCCACAAGGAGTGTGAGTTATTCCGTTGCTTAGTAACGTGGTTTGCCTCCTTCTCTAATAGCTTAAGGAAAGTTACAGCCGTCAGGTCTTCATTTCCACTGCAAGAAACTGTCAGAAATTCACAGAATAGGACATCAGACTCAAAGCCCTTTGAACTTTGAACGACGAGATAAACATCTTGTGCAACCGCAGGTGTCAGTGACGGTCTGGTTCTACTAGCTACAGGTATGCTGTTTCTCTGAATTACAGGCCTGTTGTTTACAGGCTGCTCACTCTGTGCAGTTGTTGGGCGCGACACTCGTTGCTCTAAGTGGGTCACACATTATTCAAGTTTGTCTTTTCACTGCCCTACACATCCTGTAGCTGTATAATAATAATTATTATTTTTATTGTGTCTTCACCAAGATGTTGCTCTCTGCTAATGCAACTTGCAAACCGGGTGTTGAGATAATTTTGATGACAAAGTTAGCTTCACGTGTTCCTCTGCTTGTCATCATTATTTAATTTTCTTATTTTGTGAGATGAAAAAAACAGTAGTTCCTGACTAAAATTGGCAAGATGTCGCATTAAAACGCTCACCTGGTAGTTATATATATTATAAGAAGACAGTGAGCAGCAAGACTTTGACAGGCTGCTACATATGTCTTGTTTTGGGCACCAAAAACAAATATCATTGTTCATTTATGTACAGTTGTACAAGGTAAGAGGTGTTTCTGCTCTCAGTCAGATTACATTGCAACTATGGGACGTGGTGAAGGGAGTTTTCTCCCAGTGAAGATGAGAGGAAATTAATTCTTTCATTGCTGTTGCTTTCAAAGTCTCTCCTACAGTACACGAACGAGTGCCAACACAGACCCCTGGAAAATGAGCATTTATATGTAAATGTTGCCCTTTTTTTCTGGACAGCATTTGGTTTTCACTTGTTCTAGACCGGCACTTATATTGTTTTATAATGTTGAGCTGCTCTTTGAGTTTGTGTCTGGCCCATCTCTAGGGCCACACAATATCGAAATTCTTCCAGCCACCAATGAAATATGCCTCTGATACAGTTCTGGCACAGATCACCTGTGAATTCAGGATTGGCTGAGCACCTGTGGAGCAGCTGGAAATGAAAGGCACGAAGACGTTAAAGTCCTCAGGCTCAAAAGGAACAGGTGGGTACAGGATAAAATGCAAAGCACGAAAGGCAAAAGAAATAACATTAAAAAGTGATTATGGTGATGGTTGTCAGGGGGACCGACAGATGCTCACGCACCGGCTGAACCTCTCCTCATAGCTAAAGAGGACAAAGACCAGACTGAGGAAGTGAATGTGAAGGATGAAGACCTTAAGGCTCCAGTTGGGCTTTTAATGAAGGTACAGTAATGCAACTGATCCAGCTTATCCACACTTCATTCCCTGTCCACAGAGTACACACATTTCAAACGTCTGAAATGTTTTTGCTCAACTTTAAAGTGAAAATGTTAACTTTCAGTTCCTCAGAGCTCTGACGGACAAAGACTTCCAGCTGGCTGTTAAACTCTGTCACATGGGTACGTATCCCGCGTCCGTCTGCTGTACGTGTGTCTGTCGGTCAATGAATCAATCATCATCAATGCTACCTCTTCTCTCCTCGCTCCAGTTCTCATCTACGAGCCAGACAATCCTTTGGCCTCAGAGTTCCTGCCATTGATCCAGAAGAAGCTGCTGGAAGGTGACAGTTGTCTTTGTAGAAACACTTTAGGCTGCATGTAACAGACTAAACATCGAAGGTGTTGTTTGATTGTTCCGCAGAGCAAGGAAACGATGAAGAAAGCGATGAGGATGACAATGACATCAAATCTGGAAGTGATGAGAACTCCTCTCATAGCTCATCTTGCTCCTCTTCTTCAGCCACAGATGATGATGATCATGATGATTGTGATGATGAATATGAAAAAGAAAACCATGTAAACAAACACAAGCCATGATCTCCTGGTCACATTTACCTTTAAACCTGTTGTACCTGTTCAGCAGGGACTATGTTAAATAGTATATTGTGTTTATTTTAAGGCACACTGCTGCTTCCCACCGTCGCAGTCTTTGCAGTGTAGACAGCATGACAGTTACATATTCTCTCATATTTTCACCTGCAATTAAAGTAGCTCTTGTGGACCGAGCAGATGCCCTCATTTCCTGAAAACACGCACTGATAAATGGCTGATAGATCACCCGTGAAAATATACGAGCAAACCACACACACACTTTCTGATAAATTCGATAAAAATCCGGTCGTGCGTTGCCCTGCAGAAGAGACTGTAAATGAATTCACTTGATCATCATCATGTCTGTTTTGAGAATGATCATAAATGTAAAAACTGCTGCTAAAAATGCATCGGAAAATACAACCCTGCATTTTCACGAGCAGACGTGCAAAAATTGAACGCTAGGACCACACAGCACATACAGATAGCAGCTAACCGCTCAACACAATGAAGCAGCTGAATACTGAGAGATTTCCTCAACAGATGAAAGCAACACAAGGAGAGGTGACTCCACATCAGTGATAATGTTGCTTCATGTTCGCTAACATGTTTCCCGTTTCCTCCTATAGATGTGATGATATGTAAATTCTGCATTCATGTTCCTCATTCTTGTTATTATAGTGGATATTTAACAGTCAAAAATCTTCTAAGTGTTTATTTTTAAACATCATCCTAAAATTTCATCAGCAGTCTCCAATTATTGGTCTCCTAGCAGCAAAGTGAGCAGTGACTTGAGTGTTGAAACGTTATCTAAACGGACTTTAATTTAAATTGTCTTCAGGACATTAAAAATATCCCTCCGTGTTTATATATCATCAGTTAGACTGCATGAAATTCAACAAAAAAAAAACATACTACCACCATGTTTGCTGAATCCTCCCGAATGACGGTCAGCCCTCTCTCTGTGAAGATAAGTGATGCTGCATGACAGGGAAAAGATGTGTTATATAAGGAGTATGTAAATTTCACAAATTTGTACATGAAATGAGAGAGACCAAAGCCATGATTTCTCGCTTGTTTATTTATTTATTTACGTTTCACTGTGGACGAGAGCTGCAATGTCACCCAACCAAAAAATAAAAAAGGATTCTGGAGTCCATCTGGTCCACTATCCAGTCTTTTGTTATGGTGGCAATTAAATTAGCACAAATAAAAGGTTAGCCTGTGTAAACTCATAAGCAGTGAAGACATTTTATGTGCTCTGTTTTAGTGCAGATGTAAATCACAGCAGCATAGCCTTGTTGAATGCCATCAGTCTGACTTTATCGTTATGCATCTCCACATATCACTTGTGAGTGCAGAAAGATATGATTGGCTCCTGATAAAGGCTGAATAAATTGCAGCAGCTGAATGAACATAACGGCTGGTCCCTGCCCGTGCACTGGATCCAGAGGCAGGCGTGAGGATGACAGAAAGGACACTAAGCCAGCACCTGCCGTGCTTTGAAGTCTCTGTGTTATTGTCCGTGGCGAGGTTAAAGCAGTGAGTAGGTCAGAAATTATGATGTAGGCAATGTTTTCATCTCATGAAGGTGAATATTACAGACAGTCCTTGTATGGATGGATGGCTTGTCCTGCTCAGTTTATAATAAATGTGTCTCTTCTGGGATAAACAACCTCACAGCTTCCACAGGTCCCCAAAACCTAATCAATCAACAGATATGAGGAGATGGACCGGATGTTCTGAATATGTATCTGTTGGTATTTGAAAGCCCAGCTGTGCAGTTTCATTCCAAGGTCAATTTCTATGTAACCAAATTTACATTCAAGTCTCCACCCTCATTTTTGTGACACCCACCCACACCTGGAGACACAAGAGCTTGCCCACACACACATACGCGCAGACTGGGGCGGGTAAACGTCATCGGTATTTTTCCTTTTGCTTGTTTGGTTCCTTAAAGTGGATTGTAGCTGTCAGTAGCACTCAGGGAAGCTTCATTAGTCGTCAGGGTGGGAGGCAAGGCTGTGACTCATGCCTGCGTGAAGAGACCAATGGGCAGCCGGAGCCTCAGATATAAATAACGAATAAAAATATTCTTGAGTGAGAAAGGGTCACTTGCGCGCCGCCGGATGGGATTTTATCAGTGTGCTCTGTTGATATTCATCCATCGCCACCACTGGACTGTTTCTTGTCGCGCCTTCGGGTGGCAGTTGTAACGTTTAAGTTGTACTTTGTCCGGATTCGACAACCTGTGCGCCCCGTGAGCCGGTAAGATCCCTTCTTCTTTCCTTCTCCAGCTGCACCCTTCGTGTCTGTTTCTTCAGAGTCAGAGGTGGGAGGGAAGATGCCTAAACGCTCCACTTTTCAGACGCTGATATCGTGAGATCAGCTTTAGAGGACAAAATATGAGAGCAAAAACTAAACAATTATATTAATAGAATTCTCTCATAAATCATTCCCAGATGGGAGACAGAACGAATTTATTAGTTGTTCAGTCTCTCTCTCTCTCTCTCTCTCTCTCTCTCTCTCTCTTTGCCTCTGTCTCGTGATGACATTGTATTAAGGGTGGTGTTCAAAGCATATCTTAATTGAAATGTCGATTACTGAGTCAATAAATGAATGGCAAACGGTTATTTATGTGGACACTGTCACCGCATTTTACTAATATTTGCTGCCTGTGAAGTATCATTTGTAATGTATTCGTTTTATTCAGATTTTCTGATCATCTCAGTTATTTTTTAACGACGGGAAACGCGGGCCCTGCGTGTTCTTTATTAATTTGGTTTTGAACGTTTAAAATGTCAGCTGTTATAAAACAAAAAATATTTTTCTTTTTAAACAAAACGATGATTCGGTTTTAATGATCCATAAGAACTTACTGCAAGAACGAGACATGTTTGTTTTGCTAGTTCGAAACTTAAAAAAAAAAAAAAACTAATCTGTAAATCTGTGGCCCATTTTCTGTTAACTGGTGTCATGCAGCAGTTAACAGCTGACTGAATGCAACACAATCCGAAGAGTGTCTCTAAATAAAACCATTACCCATGCAGCCATTTTATCCCCCAAAGTATTGCGATGTGCGTCTTGGTTGCGCGTTGTGCGCAACTCACTCCAAATTGCGCGGCTTCACTCTTTTAAAGGGGGAATGAAGCGCTCCCAATGACGCACGGAGCATCGTTTTCTGCTCAAAATTTCGGCCTGCCATTTAAACTGCACGCGGTTGTCAGAAATCCGACATACGGCCTCGCCTAACACTAAGTCGTTTTGCTTGCAGCTGAATAATTCCCGCACCTGGAAACCAAAATAACAGAGGACTGATGGCTACGTCTGAACCGAGAGCCGCCGGCGGGGACCAGGACCCCAACTCGGCTAATTTAAGACCTCCGACCACAAGTAGGTCCCCACGCTCCTCTCCCTGTTAACAACACTTTAGCTTCGGGCCCCCGAGGCTAAATTGTGTTTAAGGTTGTCAGTCTCCGAAGCGCTCGGGCTGTGCTGAAAGGCACTCGCTGCCTTGCTCAAAGACACTTCAGCAGCGCGATCTATC
Organism: Hemichromis elongatus; assembly: GCA_015108515.1. Taxonomy (NCBI): domain Eukaryota; kingdom Metazoa; phylum Chordata; class Actinopteri; order Cichliformes; family Cichlidae; genus Hemichromis; species Hemichromis elongatus. Next base: position 45,068 of record VUQR01036230.1, read on the forward strand.
GCCAGCACAGAGGTTTAAGCCCAGGGTCACCCTCCATGCGCCTCTGTCTGCTTCTCTCTCTTCCTCTCTGTCTCTCTCCCCTCCTTCCCCGTCTGATAAAGGAGAGTGTAGCCCGGGCCATTTGCTGTGTGGGCTCCGTCGTTAATCATTCCGGTTAAAAACAGAGCCATCACAGCTGCCTGTCGCTGTCTGGCGGATCAGCGGTGCGAGCGGCGGACCTGGCAAAAATAATGCGCCATTAGAGCGCTGGAATTTCTAACGATCCAAGAGGGTTTTTACTGAACGCGTTCTATTCAAAACACGAGTTTCAACCCAAAAATAAAAACACAAAGATTTCAATATTTGATCCTGTGCGTCTTTCTTCTTGATATATAGCATACAACATTTGGATATAAGAATTATCTGTAATAATTTGTCATAGTTTAGGCATGCGTTTTTATTCGCTTAAAAAAAGATTTCTTCCTTTTTTTAAAAAGAAAAATCTAAACCTGTGCATTAACCTGTGGGTTAATTATTCACGTAGAGCCTTTGTCGCATACACAAAATTGACTCCATTAGAGCACACTTGAGCAGCCATCTGCAGTCCAGAGCAGGGAAATAATTGCGGGTTTGGATTTTTTTTGTTTTGTTTTTTTGTTTTTTTCAGAAAAAAAAACGTTACAGGGATAGCCTGCAGCTCCTTTTGTCCAGTGTGCAGATACACGCTTTATTTTCCTTTCCTCGCAACCGGATACAAAATTTCGAAATATTTTACTTGTGGCCTTTGAATGGCAATAAACATATACAAAAAATCTGACTTTTTCTTTAATGGAAATTCGAACCAATAAAAAGTCCTTTTAAAAAAAGATGTTTGGTTTGTCTGCTTGCTCGTGTTCTCTGCTGCTGCTGCTGGATGTTGCCATTATCTCTCTGCCACGCTCCATCTCACGCCTGGCGGCTTTGCGTGCGCGCGCGTCTGTGTGCGTGTATGTGTGTGTTTATGCTTCGGCCTCCGCACCTAGGGATGTTTTTTGTCGGAATGATATTGCCTCAGTAAATTTAAATTGTTTTTGTTTTTGTTTTGTTATTATTTTTGCAAGTTCTCCATCAGATATTTCGCCTCGTCGTTTCTCACTATTTGCGCCGTGCGCTCTGCATCTTGTTCCCTCAGGCTTTCTGCTCCATCTCAGCTCACGCCTGTCCACGCTCCGGTTCGTATGTGTGGCACTGAGTGTATATACATATGTGTGTGTGCGTGTGTGTGTGTACGTCGACGCACTAAGCTCCAAGTTTGTGCTTCAAGCGCCTGCTGTAGACGCCCAGACCAGAGACATTACCAGCTCGCTCCACTCACATACCGCGATCCACTCAATTAATTTCTGCCCTCCTCCGTGAGCTCATTTCACGGGTGTTAATTTCAGTCCGCCCTTTGGCTGGGTGTGTGAGCCGGCGTGGATTTGCCGTGCGGGTCACCGTCGGTCCCTATTGATTGAACTCAAATCGGAAGTGTTAGCAGGATCATCCCCCCTTGTGATCAGAGGGAGTGTAAGGAGGCTAAATCTATGTTCAACAAAGCCAAACACTCCGTGTGATTCTTTAGAGAAAATATGAATATACCCAAACACCCCACAGTCGCACACCTGGCCAAGAGTCGCTCCTTCACGCCTCCATATATTTATTTTTTATTTATTTATTTATTGGTCCATGTGCTCGCTGTGCTCCATCATCCGCCTCACCACATTTGCTCGAGGTCTCCACGCTCAGAAACTCAAACGTTCATTTTGTTTTAGCCAACGAATACGCGTGGATGCACGGATGCACACGGAAACTGGGGATGAAGATTTGCGGTAAGTTTTGTTTCGAGACGAAAAAAACGGTTTAATCTTGTAGATGTTATTCAAGAAAATGAAATAAAGAAATACATGAAAAAACACAAAGATTTTTCGACATACCATGGTTCTCAATATTGAATTCCGTTGTGACTGCTTTCCTTCTTTCTTTACTCTGGCCGTCTAACAGTTTCCTTTGCGCTTTATTATTCGAGGCCCTCAGAAATATAGGCCACATTACAGGCTGATAGAGCGGCGCCATCCTCTGCACTGTCAGTGTGCGTTTCCATCTTCCAAAGGTCACTGGACATTAGCCTGTAGGTCTGCTGAAGAGGGACCCGGATCAGGCCCCCCACCCCCCGCTTACACCCTCCCCTGTCTTTCCCATTTAAGCACCAAGAGAAAAATCTCCGAGACAAGCCTGGAAACAGAAAGCAGAACGAGCCTTAAAATAACTCATAACGATTTGCTTTTTCTATCACATCCGGTTATTTTTGAGTCACCTTTCTCAGGCTTATTGTCAGTGTCTCTAATAGCCCTTTTTTTCTTTTTTTCTCCTTATTTATTTATTTATTTATTTATTTATGTATTACAGTGGAGGGGGTTGATGTGACGTTTATTTTCTCCATCATTTAAAGGAACCTGCTTCTTTCAGAGGCTCAAATAATGGAAACTGTGGATGTTTATTTATTTGCAGTCATGCAAGTTGTATTCAGTGTCACGTAAAGCACTGAAAAGGCGAATTATTGACCGCTTTACTAGAAAAAAAAGTCTGAGAAAGTCTGACATTGTTTTGTTTGTTTTGTTGTTTTTAGTCATTATCAGATTTTCATTAGTTAAATGACATTTTAAACCAGTGCAGTGGGCACTAATTATTCATATGGCTTATTAATGAGCAATAAACATTTTCATTGAAAGTATATATTTTTACTTTAACGACAACAAAGAGCGTGTGGCTTCCCCGTGTTTTTTACGCGCTATTAGGTCCACGCATTATTCTGCACATATATGCGAAAAGCTTATAAAATCTGACGGTGGCCCTGCAGAGTCACGCTGCCTCAGGGCACTTTGCATCCCTCATTAACCCCTCTTCGGAGGGTGTGTATTTATTGGCTGTGTGTGGCAGCCTGTCCTGGGCACCGAGGCAATCAGTCTGCGCCTATACGGGAGGGGCAGGCTGGCTGGGCGCTTCCTGAAGGGTTGAGGCTGTGATGTCACAGGGTGAGGCGGACACCCACCGGTGCTTCCGCTTCCTACTTAGCTCATATAAGTTTGGCCTCCAACAGAGAAGCTTTTGAGATTAAAGTATATCGGCTGTTTTTGAGCTGATTAAAAATTTCACAAAAAACTCAATTTTAATTTAGTCTTTTTTATTATTATTTTCTGTTATATTTTAATTGTTGGTTTCGCTTTTTCGTCGTTTTTTGTTTCTTTTCTTTTTGTTTTGTTTTTTTTGTGAGTGGGATGGAAATGTTTGGCGATAACTCCTTCTCTTCGCCGTGCAATACCTTAGGGTTCCTGCAGAAGAACAACAGCCTGGAGGAGAAGGGGAGGCTCTCGGGCCAGAAGAACTTGCTGTCGTGCGATAACAGCGACAGGGACGCGCGCTTCCGCCGTACCGAGACCGACTTCTCCAACCTGTTCGCCAGAGGTGAGAAAACCACACTTCCGCTATCCCAGATCTCCCTAAAAAA
>VUQR01036230.1:58297-68445 GCA_015108515.1 Hemichromis elongatus
TTAATGAAAAGTAGGGAAAAAAGCACAGAAGTATTACAAGTATCATCAAGTTATTCTGCTGTATCATACATTTGCTACACAATATGGTGGTGCTTTCAGCTGTACATATGTTTGATCTCAGCACTCTGACCTGTCTGCCCTGAACCCAGTGTCCAAAGCCCTGCGGCGGCGTATTTTAGGCTCGCACTGTGTTAAAAATAAGCTAACGTGCTCAGCATAGTTACAAGTTGTGTTAAGTGTTACGCTGTTACACGACTTCGGACCATCCGACAGAGCTGCAATATTTTCCCTCGTAGAAGATCCCGATTTAAAGCTACTGTAGGTCTGTGACAACCTTTAAGTTGTAAAACGCTGGCTCGTTGTGCATTCCCTGCAGTCATGTGATGCCCATTTGTGTTTATACCAATGTTGATATATTCATATTTGATGATATAAGAACGAGACAAAATATTTATTGCATTTCCGCAGTCGATTGCAGATTCAGGTATTTTATTGTACATGTATCTTTATGCGTATTACGCTGTAACACATTGAACTGATTAAAGTTTATTTAAAGTGATATCGTCAGCCAAAGAGAGAATCGCAGCAATCCATTGTCCTTTATGTATGACTTCTTATAGACTAGGTGTTTGTAAAATGTTACCTGTTGACCTTTTACTGCGATGCAATCTCTATAAGTGTGTTTCTTTTTGTGATTGTCAGTCTTTTGGACCGAATGTTTTGAGATGATTGACTGGCCTTCTGATGAGATTAAGAATGAAACCTGTATAATCCTCTGGCCGCGGCGCCGTTCTTTTATTTTTGTGAGAAGCACAAGGATGTGAGAATGTACTCTCTTGTTGAGACTGGGAAGAACGAAGATTTGTGTCCGTCTGAATCTGACTGCATTACTGTAATATAGTATATTAATTGTGATACATATTACTTGTATTCTCAGTGTGATGGGAGCTCAATGGAATATCTTGTACAAAGGTACCTGTTATGGTCTTTGCACAATGTTCACCTTACTTTCCTCCATTGTAAATGGATGCGTTTTAGTATAAGAGTTATGTTAACAGAGTATTTATTAGGGACCATATGTGAATGGCACAATTGCATAAATCATATTTAAAGTAATCTGTGTACTGTATGTGGCCAGTAACTCTTGTATGTTAAGCCAGCTAAGGGAACGTTTCCCTGGCAAATTTTCAGTAGGCACTTTAACAGAATCATAACATCTTTAACAAGATATTTAATAAAGTCAATATAAAGAGAACATGAAACACAGTGTGGCTTATTGAAAAAAGGTCGAATAAAGAACACCCTGAAAAAATGACATTTCATTTGTGTCCATACTCCAAAGTATCTCATTTTCCCAACAAACTGTCTTTATCAGCAGCAACACACACACCGACGCACACACACATACACACATAGAGTGTATATTATTGCCTCTCTGCCTAATCATCCTCCAGAAGCTTTGTTTGGCCCCCAGCTGTGTGTCGGATTGGCTGTTCTCCAGCGTGAAACCCTTCTCTCCAGCTCCTCCTCGTCTTTATTCTTTCTTTTTCTCGTTGCATCGCTTTTCCCTCCTCTCTTATACTCGTTTCGCTTTAAATGAAAAATCCTACCACCTTTCTCCTTTCTGGTTCAGTTTGTTTAAGGCCCCATTTCATGGAGAAACAGAGGCAATGCTTCCAGTGTTTCATAACCTCTGACTAGAGCACATTAAAAAAAAGCACAGAGGAGAAACTCTGGAGTGGAGCTGAACTTAGAGATGTGCTCCCGGCGCCCTCTGGTGGTGACTCTCTGCCTGCACATAATAATACCTTACGAAAAGGGTTTCTAATAGAGCTCCTAATAGGAGGAGTTTCAATGATCTACAAATAAAACCTAAGTATGAGAATGCTTAGGCCCTAGAGTTAGGCTAACTCATAACCCTACCCATATAGAAGAAAGCTATTACTAGGTTTTACATTAGCATTTGCATAAGCCTGGCTGGTGCCCGTGCAGCTGGTTTCACTAAATGTGCTGGGATGTGTTCCTGGAGAAAGACAGACAGCATCTAACAGGCAAGACATCAGTTTTCTGTTCAAATGAAAGCTTTAGGAGTTTCTCACTGTGAGGAGGCTGTTGTAAATGGAAATGTCACTTATCAAGTCTCAGATCTTTCAGCAGGAAGTATGACACAGTAGATAGAGTGGTTCAAACAGGAAAGCAACAATGTGTGTGTTAAAAGGAGACACTCTGTCTTTCAGGGAGAAACATTATGTCAGTATTTGTGACTACTGAGCCACCATAAATGATTTAGTGGCAAGTGCTAAAATAAGATCAAATGAGCAAGCATCAACGCTGCGATAAACTTTAAGCTATAAAGATACTGACAATAAAAGATGTAGCAAGTGTCAGTTATGTTCATCTCACTGCTAGCCTGTAGTAAGGCAATAATTTAGGCTAAAGTCAATAAAGCACTTCTCCTTCCAAAGCAAAGCCTGTCCAAAAGCACTGACCTCTGCCCCGTGAAGGCTGGGAAATAAAAAGCTTCATTATACACTGCAATTCAAAGCAGCTCAGTGTAACAATAGAAAAGTAGCTTCAGGGGTAAAGACTGATCTCACCTTTCAGTCCATGTACTCACGCTAGTTCAGAAAACTACATTAGAAGTAAATTCATGATGTAATTAATATGTGTTTATTAACAGTTTTGCATGATAACATATAGCTAAAGAAGCCACACATGTATGAATATGTAAACCTGCATAAAGTGAAATAACCAATGAACAAAACACCAACAATAATATCAACATAAAAGGATTATTACAGCACAGTGCATTACCAGGGTATTTATTCACAGAGCGTCACTGCATGTGCAAAGTAAGAATTCTAATCCTGATAAAGTCTTGAGCTAATTTAGAGGAGGGTCATAGGTTTTGTGACATTTACTAGCAGAGCCATTTAGAAAACATCGAACTCTGTTCTAATTATGACTTTTTTGTAGTACGTCAGAGATTTAATGTGTATGAGACAAAGGAGCCTTGCAATAAGATTACATGTCTTTTTATAAGAGAGAAACAGGGACTAACCTACTTCACATGGGCGGGGAGCATGAAGCTATTTACAGCTCTACCAAAAATGGCTATTGTGGGTGAGGGGAGGAAATGTTATGGCTGTAGGTAAATGCATGCCAAGCTTGCATACAGTCTCCTTTGATCATAAGTGGGCCGAACAAGCGAAGCCCCCCTCCCAGCTAGTGTAAAGACGTTTAACTGCATATTAAGTCATATTTAATATTAAAAACTTTCAACAGTGCATCTCATTTTGTCTGATAAAGAAATGTTGTAAATAAAAGAAATCTGTCAAAAGAAATCAATAAATGTCTAAAATTACAGACAAAATTCTGTTAGCTCATTGCCCATGTGAGTAAATTCACAGAAAACAGAAACAGGAACTTTTTTGCATTTTAATCATGTTTTTTTTTTTATCTATTGCTTAATTACTTTGGTGCAGTATGGATGGCAGTGGGGGAGGTCTTAATCAGTAACACCCGTGGGATTGGATGACTGGCCCCCTGGGCGCTATGTTTGACACCCGTGGTGTGGAGAACCATGACCGGAGTGGACCTAAAGATGGACGGGTGAAGAACATGTGACTGATAAGAGGTGAGGACTGTTTATATTTGTGGGATCTGTGTTTGAGGACATTCTAGTCAATTTTGATCTCAAGAAGCAGCAATTGTACATTACTTCAAATTGTCAAAGCACACATCTTGGGGATATGGAAGATTAGTGACAGAGCAAATATGGACCATAATTAACAACTACAAACTTTGTATGTTTTACAAATTATTTTAAAAAAAATGCCTCGATGGATATAAGAACAGCCAGCAAAAGCCAGTCTATTTAATTTATTATGTGTGAACAGGCTATACACAAGCACAAGGAACTAATTTTAAATAATTCTAAATGAATCAATTGTGTGAGTTTCTTGTCCGATTGCTTCTGGTTTTCAAGATAATGAATTTTTCCCCTTTCACTGAACCAGTTTGCACACAAAGATTTTTGCAAGTACATTTTAATGAGTTTTTGTAGGTAAGGTGTAGAGAACTACCAGAGCATGAAAGTTGACTGCATTTGATCAGAGACTTGTAACAGAGATAAATTATAGGACCAGTTTCTTAACCTAGTCACACAACTTCATACACTAAAGCTGAGTAACACTAAAGGTATGTAATTTGATTAAAATAAAATAAAATAATAAGATTAAAAAGGTAAGGTATATGTGACAGTCATTTTGCAGTTTTATCTTTCTTTTAAGCTGCTGCGGCTCGTTAATATTAATTAGCTATTAAAAACAGGAATTTCAAAGTTTTGAAAAGGCGTTGTTTCCTGCCACGTAATGACGCATGCGCATCACTCCGCTGGTCGTTTGGCGACGTGTAACCGGTGAGTGAAGTACCAAGAATTCTTACTTCGCTGGGTAACAAGCGGCCGTAAACAAACTAAAAGGGCCTTAATAGAGCAAAAGTATGGGAGGTTCGCAGAGTGTGGAGATACCGGGAGGCGGCTCCGAGGGATACCACGTCCTCCGGGTGAGTTTGTATCTCCTACAGACTGCTCTTAGCTCTTAGCTTAGCCCTCGGTCTGACGCGGAGGATTCCCGGATATGTTTGTTGACTTGAGGCCGGGGATGACTGCCGGGGCCTCCAGTCCAGCAAACCACCACGTCTAGGAAATGTGTAGTTTAGAGCTGTGTCAGCACCACACGCGTCTTTACCCACAATTTCTGTGTATACCTGCTGCTCAGCTAGTTAAATATGCTCGCCGAAAGCAAAGAAACAGTAGGGCTAGTTGATGCTACGTAGCTATATTGAATGACAGCTGCCAAGCTAGTTTTAGTAATTGACCCGTTGTTGGACACTTATCTTGTACACAGGGCTATTTTTACGATGTTTACATACGCTCAGCGATTGTTTAATCTAGTAGTGGGCTAAAATTAGCCCTACCAAAATATCAAACACAGAGGCTAGACTTGATAGCATGAGTGTCATTCAGAGTAGGACTGACTCCCATCCTGATGATGGTTTTCACACAGTGGTATTCGTATACAGGAAAACTCAGTTCAAAGGCCGATCTGACGTGTTTGTATTCTAAAAGTTGCTCATTTGAAAGCAAGTGGAGGCGTGATTAGTTTGCGCGTTGGTCAGCACGATTTATTTAGAGGAACTTAGCTTAAATTTCAATTAAGCATCACAGCCTAGCAGCTGACTATATCCCTCATTTTCATGCAGGTTCAAGAGAACTCGCCTGGGCACCGGGCAGGGCTGGAGCCTTTCTTTGACTTCATCGTCTCTATCAACAACACCAGACTGGTGAGAAAACGCAGCACTTGCAGCTTGCAGGATGAAACAGGAAGCTTAGGGAATACAGTTCACAGTTGCCCCTTTCTCTCCTTATGTTTGTTTCATTTTCTGCAGAACAAGGACAACGACACGTTGAAGGACTTGCTGAAAGCCCATGTCGAGAAACCAGTGAAGATGCTAGTTTACTCCTCAAAGACTCTGGAGCTGCGGGAGGCCACGGTGACCCCCAGCAACCTTTGGGGGGGTCAGGGCTTGCTCGGTGTCTCCATTCGCTTCTGCAGCTTCGAGGGAGCCAATGAGAATGTGTGGCATGTCCTGGTAGGTAGCCACAAAAGCTTTCTGTTGCATCATCTCGGTCTGTATAATAAAGCAGTAATTTTTCTCTTTCTAATAGGAAGTGGAGCCTAATTCCCCAGCAGCCCTTGCTGGCTTGCGGCCGCACACTGACTATATAATTGGAGCCGATACTGTTATGAATGAGGTTGGTTCACCAGCACTTTTCTTGGTTCTTACTGCTGTCACTCATTGTTACTAGTTCTTGATGATTCACCTTCTTGTCCTTCTGTTGCTGCAGTCCGAGGATCTCTTTTCTCTAATAGAGAGCCACGAGGGGAAGGGCCTGAAGCTGTATGTGTACAACACAGACACTGACAACTGCAGAGAGGTGGTTATTACACCTAACACAGCCTGGGGAGGAGAGGGCAGGTAATATACAGACTCTTGTTGGAATTTGTGTTAATTTCAAAAATATGTGTCCAATTTATTTGCATCTGAAATGATTAAAAATGGAAGTGCACAAATATTATCAGGCAAGTATGGTCAGCTATTTTTATGAATGATAATTTCTGTGTTTTCTGGGAACAAGTGAGCCAAAATGAGAAAAAAACAAAAAAGACCAATTTGAATCTCTTTTTAAAACATGGGGATGAAGGTGGTAGATTAAAGCTATGTGACCAGGTTGATGTCAATTGTTTTTCATTTGAGAGCACTTAGAATATTTTCAATGTTCTTTTCCTCTTTTCTAGCCTTGGATGTGGGATCGGCTACGGATACCTCCACAGGATTCCCACTCGACCATTTGAGGAGGGGAAGAAGATCAGCTTCCCTGGAACTTCGTCCAGTGAGCCTGTCAGTCCACTAAAAGACGGATTTACTGAGGTCAGAATTGACACATTTATTTAAAAAAACAAAAAACAGGGCAGTTTACCGCTGCTTAGATATGACTCTGTTTAAACTGTTTGTACCCGTGGTTTAGAATTTGTAGTGCTGTAAATTGTTACCCACCATCACTCAAATTACTCAGTCTATGTGCAGGTACAGCATTGGAAGGATTTGAGTGTTTGTTTTCATTTAGTGTGCACAACAACAGTTATGTTTTTCAATAGATTTAATGAAAATTTCTACCTTCTGCAGGTCCAGCTCTCAGCCGTCACCCCTCCTCCTGCTGCACCTGCAGTTCCCTCTGGCCTCGAAGCGTCACTGTCTGCCCTGTCAATCATCTCCTCAGCCCCGCCCACCATGCCCAGTGAGCTGCAGACAGGTATGTCTGCGCTTTCACTCACAGGCATTTGTTAAATTCACCAGTTTTAAGTTTGATACGCGACAGCAATATTCTCATCTAATGTTCAATGTCTCTCTTCTTCCAATTTAGGTTTGCCCACAGTCCCTCTGCTGCCAACCTCCACTAACCCCTCCCTCTCCCCTCTGCCTCCGCTGAATCCTGCCACCGCCGGCTTGAACCCAGCCACCACGCTAGCAGGTGATTTCAGCAAGGTTCACACCCTTCCCCAATAAAGACACAAGTTTTTGTGTACACATTACACTCACTCAGTGAACATATTCGTGTTGACGTTTCCCACGCTCAAAATGACTTTCCTTTACAAAACCTCACCAACTACCTGCTGCCCTTTCTTCTACCCTGAGCCTTTTATAATCTTTTGTTTTGGCTCACATCAGTGGCCGTTTTTTAAAATTGATTTTTTTTTTTTTTTTTGCCTAGCTTTACTTTCCAGAGTGGTTTACTGCATTAAAGTTGCACACATTCTAGAGAGCAACGTGCAGAGGACTAAGGAAGTCTAAGAACATGAGTGATTATGGTGTTTGTGTGTGTGTGTGTGTGTTTGCATTTCTAGGTCTGATGCCCCTCCCAGGTAGCTTAACAGCACTCCCTAACCTTCCCAACCTGCCAGTCCTAGATCTCAGTGGTGTGTCACTAGCAGGCGGCAGCACCTTACAGCCACCAGCAGGGATGACAGGTGGGTAATGAAGACAATGTGATGTCTAATGTATAGATCCTCTGGAAAAGTGGCTTCAGTATTGGTGGTCAGGTTTAATGTGAGAGTTTTTATTTTTAATTATTAACAAGGTATTGAAGATTAAGGAGATTTCTGTACTTTTTGTAGGACTTTGATTTTAAGCCTATGGAATATGGGATCAGTTTATTTTTTTTAAATTAGTTATTATTTATTTACTACCAGGGAAGTGGTCTTGTGGGTGAACTGCTTCCAGTGTGTTCACTGAGCGTAATGCAGTGTTGCATTTAGGCAGCTGAGTGTATTCAGGAGATGGTTTCTTGTAGATCTTGATGGTATAAACATGTTCAGCCTTAGTTTCATGCCAGTGTGGGTTGTGACCCTTTATTTCTCCAAATCTCTAAAGAGCAGGTGAAATGTGAGAACGCTCTGTGTTTAAAAAGTTAGTTTAAAAAAACTGAACAAAAAAAAACCTAGTACCTCAGTTTTCCTTTTCTTATCTGTCTTCAACAGTCCCATCTCTGGCTCCACTCCCACCCCTGAACCTTTCAAATCTGGCCACATTGCCTCCTCTGCCCACCATGCTGCCCTCCCAGCTGCCTCCTGTCCTCTCTCAGGGTTTGACTCCCATCTTGCCAACTTCCACTGCCGCCCCTCCAGCTTCAGTTACAGTCACAGCAGCACACATGATTAATCCAGCCACCGAAGCCACAGCCCCCACAGAGGCAGGATCCACGAGCGCCACGGAATCTCCAGCACCTACGGAAAAAACACTAACTCTGTCATAACGTGGGAAATACGACTCCACTTCCCGTAAAACTCAAACACACCTGGTTTGGCTTTTCCTTCCATCTGTCGTTCTTCTTGTTTTCTATTTATTTGGCCAAGAGTGAACAGACTCATCAATTCAGACACAGAGGTCAGCATGCTCGCGGGCGAGGGAGCTTGTGTGGAGCGAAGGAGGATGCAGAGAACGGAAATCGCCTGTAGACTGGTCTGACTGCTGTGTCTGTATTGCTTGACGGCCATAACGCAGAGGAACTGTTAGCACTGCAGCTTGCCTATGCTACTGTATGAGGAAGATGACGTCTACTCATTCATTTGTAGTTTACTTTTCACTTCTGCAGTTAGACAAGGCAAAGACCTCCTGAGATTTTCTCCTTTCTTGTGCAGCAAACCTCTCTGTTTAAGTGTTATCTTAAAAATTTAACGGATCTGGATGATAAACAGTTAATGGAATTACCTAGATAATAAGGATCAAAACCGGGATTACAGCTGGAAGTTAGATGTTAAATGAATTAGACCAATCCAGAATTGAACTCACCATCCTAGAAGAAATCAGACCATAAGAAAACCCAAGAAAAGAAATATTTGTGCTGCTGAATAAAAAAGTAAACGAATCCAGAGTGTGATCAATCAACAATTTCCTGTATCTTTTTTTTTCTTATTAGTTAATAGAACCACCAGTCAGTAGATTTGAGTCATATGTATTCCTTTTGTATGTCTCCACCCAATGAATGAATTTGCATTATTTTGCACCACCTTTGTGTTTTGAAATTTAGTCCTCTCATGTGTCTCCTTGTATATCCAAAATCTGTACTTTATACCATTTCAAGAACACAGAACAGTGAGAGCCCGAAGGCCGTGCCAGAGGAGACTGAGGTCTACACATACACGAGCTACTGAGTGGATTGCGTGCTTGCTGTTGGATATGTTAAACTTGTGAGAGGTTTTTAAATGCAGAGTATATCTCCTGGCATGGTCCGAGCGAGTGAAGTGGCAGAGCTGCAGAACGGCCACAAGGTGTCACTGTAACAGAACTTTCTGAGAATATCTGCAGTATGTACAGGGCACGCAATAAAGCCAAATCAATTTTAACAGCTGCCTCCGTGTGTTAATGTATGCTGTGCAGTGTTTGTTGCTACTAGTGAAAGCAACTTTGAACTTTAAATGTCCCACATAGACGGCAATCACAACATGATGAAAATGGCCAAATCAAAAGGAAATACAAGGACAAATAAGGTTTTGTGGGAAATTCGTGCAGCAAGGTTTGTGTATGGAATGCTAAAAGGTTCAATATTCTGCTTCTAAGCAGCATTTCAGGAAACCACAGAATAATTATTTGAAAAAACCCCCGTTATTTTTAATTACATCTACATAATTTAGCTGTAAAGCAAACATAAGAGGTGCTAAAAGTTGCACTAAAATGCACCAGAAAACATGTCTTTCAAAATTTGATATACTTTTCTTAATTCTCAGACAGCGCCTGATCATCAAAACAGTTTTCACATCATACAACCTGTAAAGAATAATATAAACACTACTTTTAGTTTGTCACACACCTGATTGGAAAATCAAAAACCAAAAATGTGAAGCCTGTTCAGCCTTGTGTGGTCATCTCGCAGTCATCATACAGACTTTTTTTAATAGCGATGTGGTGAAACAGCTATATAGTAAATAACAAAGATTATATTATCTGTTTATGTCATGATTTCAATACTGTACACTTTAATAACTAAAAAAAAAAAAAAAAAAAAAGGTTTTTTTAGAAAAAAAATT
>VUQR01036230.1:71333-99783 GCA_015108515.1 Hemichromis elongatus
AGCTCCTCTCCTGCGGTTTAATGCTCTTGTAATGTTGCTGAAATGATGTATTTGAGTTTCTTTGCTTGTTTTGTAATCTAATAGCTAACATTGTCAACAATCAACTCAAGATGAATGTTTAAATAAAGGCATTACATTTTATCATCTCCTTCTCACTTTCTGCACACACATTTCTTACCAATCTGGGGTCCACGTTGCCTACATTTGAGACGGCGTAAAATGGACAAAAATATACAGGTAAGTGTTTTATTTAGACAATGACAACATTTGGATATATCCACTCAAACTCTAGCTGCAACCACAGCCAACCTGGAGCGCACACATTTGTGCTGGCATGAACATTTCTCACTACACAGCGCACAGGGCCTTTGCTCTATAGGTCTGTTGGACTTGTGTTGTGGGTGGGGGAGGGTGGGAAAAAACAAACTAACAAACAAAAAAAAAAACAGAGGCTGAATGTTGGTGGCAGAAGAACGTGTTGCATTCCCTTGAACAGCACAGCGGGCGTCTTATTTAGAAGAACAAAACAAAAAAACAAAAAATCCTCTTAACACAGTTCAAGTATGCACATATGCGAGGTGAAAATCATTCACAGACGTGTTACAAACTAAAAGCGACACTTATAGCAGCAAACTGAGAACAGCTTTCAGGAGGAGGTACAAATTAAACCGAGCAAAGTGGTAGCAAGGAAAAGCCTCAGTATTAAAGATCTGCTAGTGAGTGACGTCTCCTGCATGTGAAATCTACAACGAATTCTGCGTCCTGATGACAGCAATAGCACTAACAGCCGATCCAGCTCACCTCCCCCCCCAACTGCCTCTTCTTCAGGCGAGTTGGCAGGTGGGGCGGGGGGGCAACATGACGGACTTTTTTACCTGAACAAAAAACGATTAAGACAGATTCACAGATCCACTTCCTGTAGACCTCAATTACTTTTGTAACACAAGAAAAAGGAGAAAAAAAACTGAATGGAAGTGAAATTTGATGAAACGGGAATGAAGCCCACGCTGCGGTGCTAAAAGCCAGCTAGGAGACCAGATGAAGGTAATCTGGATTGGAAATGCAAACTGAATCCAGAAATATAATGTCATTTTTTTTTTTTTTTACATCAAGTCTGATTAAGGTTACGTCATCATTCCCAATTCCGCGTCTCAGATCACTTTGTAAGTTAACCCCTGTGGGGTGCAGATAGGAGGCTACAGGTAAAGTCATTAGGCTGTCTCATTAAAATGAATTGCAGGTCGCCTCAAACACTAGTGCCTCCTCTGCATGTCCGTTAATCCCCATCTTCTGACCTCTGCTGCTCAAACCCCTCATTAGCATTGAGAGTGTAACTGCAGCTTTATGCTGACTTGAGTTTTAGCCACCTCGTGAGGTGTTTATTTGACGTGCGTGCCTACATGTAGATGTAAATAGAGCTACGAGAAGGGAGCAGGGCATTTAATGTCTTTTAAGGAGTTAATTCCTTAAACAAATCCTCTAGATTCGTCATCATTATCCGTTTTCCACTCTTCTCCCCGTCTATTCCTTCCGTTTATACTCTCTTCTCTCAAGGGCATGATTGAGTTCAAGGGCATGATCGTCCTTTACTTCCTCTCATTTTTCCATCTTTTCTCCTATTCTGTTGCTAATGTTTCAGTTTTAGCAACAGCTCAAGTGGAGAAAGAGAGGGAAAAAAAAGATCCACATCTACTAGTTGATGAACATTCCTGCCTCAAGACTGGCCACACGGTCCCATCAGAATGTTAGTCAGTAGGTGGGGAGAGATGAGGCGGAGGGCTGCAGAGAACCGGAGGAATTTGAGCGTCTCATGTGAGGGAGGAGGTAGGTGTCCGAGCACAGCTGGTGAACGTCGTACCTATCCTCCTTACGATAGGCCAGACAGCGGCGGATAAACGCCTGCAGAGGACAACAGAGCAAAAATTAAAATGACAGGAGACATACGCTGCTCTATCTTTCGTTACTGCCATTTATGGCAAGGCAATATCATCAGCTGCTTCTCCGGTAATTCTATCACAGGTGAACTGTGGGTGGTTGGGTATTCTTGTTCTATTGTGCAGGACATATAACATTTCTCCACGGGCTCTAATTTGAGTGTCACTCCAGCTTGCAGCAAAGGCCAGGCCAGAACACAGACTACTGTCAGCTACTTCAGCTCTGGAAGGTGTAGTTGGAGTCTAGTGTAGGATGAGATCTTCTCTGGAGAAGCAGCTGAATGATATCAGGGACCACCAGAAGCTATCTGGGTACGAAACACGAAACATGAAACAGGAAAGGGCGTGGCTAGCTAATGAATTACTAAAATGAATCATGTATATCTGGCTGTCCCACCCAACTCAAGACTATGAATAAGAAACTACTGGTTGCAGTATTACAGCTGACTCAGATGAACGAACATGTCTGAACGTGTCGCTGGACTACCAAACTAAATCTCTGTCAATTATTACACATTAGCGTGCACATTCTTGCAACCGTAACCAAAACTGCAACACAAGTCTCACTGTGCTTATGCATAAAGAAAAAAATCATCTTGAATTGTGAGAAACTAAAACCACTAAATTCTTTTGATTTCTTTCACACCACAGACAAATAGGTCAGGATCTTTTTAATAACATAAAAGTTTATCTTTTCAAGTACACAATGTTTACTTCAATTTAATATTTCTAAATTTCAGCAGATGTGATTATTTTCTGATGGACTGTTTTGTGTCACTTTGGGTTTTACAGGATTTTGCATTACTGTCAAACAGCAGATCCATTTGTCAGGTATTGAATTACCTGGGCCCAAAACAGACGTCTCAGCGTGGTTATTAAATCTATGGATATTCCTTTTAGTCGAATTTAAAGAACATTTACTATATTAAGATTTTTAGAGCTGATGTAAAATATAGAAGATTTTATGCACACTGTCCACTATTAACGCACCATTAAGACTCTATGTGGTTAAAGGTCATTAGGAGATGCCATTTACAGGGTACTTTCAGTCCCGAGTTTCAGCTTTATTGCGTTAACGTTGAAATATCGCATCGCTATGAATATAATGTTCATGCAATTTGAGATATCGAACAACAGGAGTAAAACTAAGCGCAAGCAGCATCCATTTTATAGCAGCTGTATCAATAAAGGTGCGGCAAATGTCCTTGTGTGTCCGTGCGTCACCTTTGCCTCTGTGCTGGCCTGTGGTTTCGCTGGGAACTGGACTTCGGTGGCTTTGAGGATGGTGTTTTCCTGGAGGATGTCCTGCTGGGACTGATTGTGACCAAACGGCTGTAAAAACAAAATAGAAGATTCAAATTCAAAATGTTCATGTTACTTCAGCTGAACTTGGGACGTTGTGACGCGTGGTGTTACGATGCAGCACCTTGCGTCCATAGAGGCACTGGAAGAAGATCACTCCCACAGACCAGACATCCACCTTGTTGGAGATCTTGGGTGGTTCCTTCCCCACCACAAAGCACTCTGGAGGGAGGTACCTAAACAAAACATGTCATGATCTTTAAAAAACTAATTTTAGCTGCCTCCAAACGTGGGCATGTAGGTAGAGGTCTGATTTCTCCTGGCACAATCAACACACACAGACAGACCCACAACTGCACAGCTGCTTTGTGCAGGTGTGGTGCTTCGTGCATTTTTTTGTGCTGCAAATTTATTTATAAGTAAAAACATTGGCTCTCACTTACAGAGGGCTAAAAGTGCTAAAATGAACCTTCAATTTGTCTCACTAATCTCAGCCAAACCAATTTGCTCTGGAGGACAAAACAGTGAAATCAAGAAGACGTCATAGTCAGGTGTAACACAGGAGAATTATATCCAGTGTTTACCGTTTACTGAGTGGTAAGGGTCAGTAGGGGTTTTGAAAAGTGTGTGCCTGGAGCAGACTTTTCTTAGTGGGTATGATGAGTTCTGATCACTCGGTCAGTTAAAGCTGGCTTTCACAATGCATTCTGGGATACCCGATGGTCCACATCACTACTATCAGTCCATTATTTGCGATATCTCTATCTTACCTTTATATGCAAGGTAACCAATCAGACATTGATGAGCTACAGTGACCGTTCAAACTATTTCATGATGCACTTCAGTACACGAATCATGAAATAATTATTGTGGAATACTTCAATGTTTTCAAATAATAAGCAAATATTTTCAGTAATTACTGATATATTCATGTATTCTGTATTTTCAATTTGAATTCATTTCTGATAAATTAACATAATTATTCATAGATGTATTTATTTATTTCATTTTGGCACTTTTAGCCCTCCATACCCTCCACTGTTTCCGTCTAGGCGATAGCGTGCTGCATGTGACGTCTTTGTTATTGATCGTCTCATGTGGGTCAGTTCAGGGTTCTAACCTGTGCAGATCAATACTTGACTCTATACCTACCTCATTTAAAAAAAAAAAATTACAGTCACAATTCACTGCACATCACATTAGTAGCACAGAGATACAATTTATACACCACATACGCCCACAGACTTAGTGTGCTGTCTCTTTTAGGTAATCTGCAATCATGGGTTTAACCTGTCTGTCAGTCTGGGAAGGGTATTAGTGTGTGTGTGTTACCAGTAGGTGCCCGCTCCCTGTGATGTGAGGTCCATGCCGTCAACACCATAGTTGTCATCGTCCATTATCTTGGACAGGCCAAAGTCTGTGATTTTGATTTCGCCACATGCTGTACCATCCACCAGTAAGATGTTACCTAATTGCCACAAACACAGGAGATTCAGGAAGTGTTTAACAATTACATATCTTGCTTTAACAATGAAACAATATACATCATTAGTGGGATAATAATTGACTTTGATTTCATGTCAAACAGGAGACCAACCAGGTTTGAGGTCGTAGTGGATGATGGGGGGTTTGATTTCATTGAGGTAGCGCAACGCGCTGACAATTTGCATGACAATGGAGCGTGCCTCTTTCTCTGACATTAGCTTGTTTTGTTTCAGGTAGAAGTCCAGGTCATTTCCTTCACAGAACTCCAGCACTGTGCAGAACCTAACAAAGATACATGCACGTTGTTACGAACCGAGGAAACAAACAGAAAAAGATGAACAAACAAGACGTGAACAGCATTTCCAGCTTTAGCTTGTCATCAGTTTAGTGATCCTTAAGTAGCTAGATGATGGAGATGGAAAGCCTAGAGGCTAAGAAGTGACATTTCCTTCCCCCATATGTAGGTCAGAGGTCAGGGTCAGGACTGTTTAATGAGACTGACCTCAGTTTCCAGCCATGTAAGTGAGTTGTTTAGTTATCCAAGGAACACTTTGCAAAGACGGTAAAATATGAGCAAGAGTAATAATTCAAACTGTCTATCTGGACAAAAATACAATCTTCTCATTTAGGTATGTGAGACTGACTGCCACTTCCTTTAAGCACCCTCTGAGTCTGGGTGACTACACCTCATGTGCTGAGTTAACACTCACAGACAGAAGTTAAACCTTCAAAAAATAACATCCATTGTCAGAGCACGTTAACACTGAATCATACATTCCACTGTGATTTTCCAATCTGATACCACCCTGACCTAGAGCCTCGAGGCACAACACAAACAATTCATGCATTATTTGAATATTTACTGGGTTGGGTCTTTGCAACACTAACTAGTGTGCACCATGCTGGTTTACAGCCATTAGAAAAAAGGTTTTTAACACAGTGCTGAGAGAGGTACATCCTGAGGATATGTGAACCCAGCAGGGCTGCAGCTGGCAGATGTCACAGGTCACTCACGTGTCAGTATCCAGGGAGAAATAGTCATACAGTTTGACTATTCTGGGATGGTCCAGCTGCTTGTGTATCCGGTACTCCCTGCATGCATGCCTAGAAGGGAAAATGTTTCAAAACAGCATGTGTAAATAGAGAAACATGTTGTCTTTGTGGACCTCAATTATTTTGTGCCTGTGGATAAGACCTACTTGTGGTAGTTCTCCTTTTTCTCCTCTCTCCAGTTCTTGTTGAGCTGGTGGATTTTAACAGCAGCATAGCGCTGCTCAAACAGGTCAAAGGCCTGCACGTGAAAGAAAAGCACACACATACACTTTGTCTGTAAACATACATACGCCCAAAGAGAAAACAGGAAAAGTGTAGTCCTGCCACAAACACAATACCTTATAGACTTCACTGAAGCCGCCCCTGCCCAGCAGGTGTAACAGAAGGTAGCGCTCATTCAGGGTGGGATGGTCTTTGAATCTGAGTGAGAAGGATGTTTACAGTGAGCAAAAAAAAAAAATGAACACAACATAAAAAAAATTACTAACTGTTCATACATTTAGAATGTGTGAAGTTTAAATTATCATCTGCCTTCTGATACAGCAAGTTTTGGTGTCAATGAAATATGTAAACAACTGTTCTCTGTGGAATTAACCCACTGAGTACACAGCTGCTCACGGCAATCACCAACATCTCTGTGATTAATATTTATCATATGATCACTTGATGACTTTATCCACATTCATTTTGTTTTCCTTCATCGGCTCTGCTAAATAACGACCGTGGAAAATAATACTAATGCTCATCCAGTCTTAACTGCTAGTAAACAAGATCCAACAGCGGGGTTGCCGAGTACACTTACGCTGAGCTGTCCTCGTTGTTTATCCTCTTCAGCTCTCTGATATGAAGGTTCCTCACCCTCTCCAACCGCTCCAGCTCTGCTTGGATCTCTGCCTCCTCCTGGACAACAATGAAGTTTAGACATTTTACAGTTTAAAAATGTTGATTTATTAGCTGATGCTTTTTATTTGTTTATTTTTTTAAATACTTGCTTTCTTCAGATGTCCAAGGCGGAGCTTGAAGATTTCTTCCTGCTCGTGGTACTCAGCGAGGGTCAGTCTGCCAAAACACAATAAATCTAATTTTTCTCGCAATTCCAAATGATATTACTGCTAACCGCAGCTTTCAGTAACTTTAAAAAATTATATTTATTGTTTAGTATCACTCTCACAAACAACGTGTACTTATTTCATTGTACTCACAGCTGGGGCAAGGAGGGTTTCAGGAAAGGGTCAGAATCATTGCCGTTAACCACCTTCGTTTTGCGTTGCTTGGGCTCAGAAGCGGAGGCCACAGAGAGGGAGGGAGACGCTGGGTTTGGAGGCTTCCTTTTCGCCAGCAGCTTCCTTTGGCGCTCTATGTCCTCTCTCTGCTGGTTGATGCCCTCCTGCTGCCTGTGTAGACAGGAATGCACAAGGAACAAATGCATCATAAGGCAAACACTAAGGCTGGATATAGAAAAATCACTTGTGAAAAAAAAAATTTTTTTTGCAAAGAGTCCCAACACAAGCTATAAATAATAGTTGACTGTGTTTGATTTAAAACAAAAAACAGCACATCACTTGATCAAGTTCTGGAATGCATATCCGTCAGTCCACTGCTCCGTGTAGGACGCGCCGTGTCTGACGGTGGTGAAGTGGCCGAGACGGAGGCGATCCTGCATGCTCTTCTCGCGACATGACTGCTTCTCCTGAGTGCTCTGTGGGGAAAAACAAAAGCAAAACAAAACAGGCAGGCACACAGTTAGAACAATGGCTCTGTTGTTGGAATATCTTAGCTGAGGCTCGATACTGTTTTCAATTCAAGCTAAGGAACCCCGATCAATTATGATACAGACCAAAAGTGCATTAAGCAACATTTTGAATATTATGAAACAAAAAAAACCCTCTGAACTGAGAAAAGTTGCTTGAACACCAAGTCCTTCCTTCACCACTGTGATACTCTATCTCAGTGGAAGCCAAATGAGAACAAGTGGCTGGTGAAGATGCTTAAAAACCTACCAACCAAAACACGCTTCTCTTTCTCTCACCAGCTGTGCACCAAAGTGAAGCTAAAACACCAAAGAAAACTTGACTAAGAAATGTATTTTTCTTTAATGTCCTCACCTGTGCAAACAAAAAGCTTAAAGTTTACTCACTAAACATTAGTTAATACATGCTAACACATCTCCTCTTTCACATGTCAAAGAGCAACAATCAGCTTTAAATTTAGTATGTTCTTTTTAGCCAAATGCATGCATGTGTTTGAAAACACACCTTCTCGATGAGCAGCTTCTTGCTCATGGTGATGCACTTGTTGAGTCTCTCCTTGTATTTCTCCAGGAGTTTTTGCTGTTCATCAATCTGCCGTCGCAGGTCACAGTTAGCCTGTTAAAAAAACAAAACAAAGGATGAAAGACTGTTTACGTGTTATATAAACCCAACGTGTTAGTGAAAACCTTGGTCCACTAAAATCCTGCCTACATGCCAATCAATCAACAAAAACCTGGACATATGGTCTAGATTATTTAAAATGCTGCTAAGCATCCAGACCAACAACTTTAGTTTGGAGCCATCTTCATGTAAACAGTCAGTCAACATAAATGTTTTACAAGTCAGAGCCAGGCACTAAAGGCACTTCCTCTCCTTTGAAAGTAACCCTGGAGATTAAAGCATATTGGCCAAACGACTGATATGGAGACTAAAGCCCCAAGTGACCCGAAAAGCCAGCCATCCTTCATCACCTGCTGATCAATATGGAGACCTAACTCACCCTGAGCAGGTCATCTATTCGACCTTCTTTCTTTTCCAGGTCCAAACTTTTGTTGCTCTCCAGCGCAGCCAGTTTTAGGCCCGTCAGTTCTGTCTAAAAAAAAAAAAAAAAGCCAAATCAACAGGTACCAGTAAGAGATGACAAATGCATGAATGTCAGTGTGTTTTCCTTACCTGGACACACTTGCTTGAGGAAGCTTTGAGATTGTGCTCTCCAAAGCACAGACTAGTAGGGGAGGAGCTATTCTGTCGGATCTACACACACACACAAAGGTTTTGTTATAAACCATAAATTTACAGACATCCACTTGTACACAATGCCAATAATCGATCGAGGAAGTCTGAGCCCTGGGCAAGACTTTTAGGGGACACGTGCTCATTTGCAACTCCCTATTGTTTTCTTAAAGTGCACTAGCTTTGGAGGATTCACAGTTCTATATAATCCTTATTTGGCTTATACTCGTCCTCAGTGCAGCCCCAGTATATCTCTCAAATACTCACGATGGAGCCTGGGGCAGAGTGTGAGTTCTGCGGAGAGCGGCGAACTGATGGAAGACCTCTGACTGGACTGGAACCATTTCCACCCTGGAACTTTGCACAGAGGATGAACTTAAGACTTACGAAAGAGGTTCAAAATGATAGGAAGAAAAAGCAATTTTTGTAATACTCACATCAAAATAGTCACTGATCTTGGGCCCACGTGTGGAGGTCTTCCCTGCGAAAAACAAAACAAAAAAACAGTTCAACTTCAATGTCACCTATCAATAATCACCCCCTCCCCGCGCATCATGCTGCTTTAACGCAGACACCCAACATACCTTGACTACTCTCCGAATAGGTATCAGCTTTCCTTTTCCTCCCTCTGGACGACTCAGAGTGCTTCTTCTCCGGAGTCTGCAAATAGATATGAAACAAAAAAGAAAAGCATGAATCCCCTGTGTTTTATCTAACAATGCTTGTGGTGGTGTTCACCAGGAAAGAGCAGCAGGAAGGAAGAGTACATACTGAGTAGGCAGGAGAGCTCCCTCTTTTCAAATCAGAGTTCTAGGAAGAGAAAAGAGGGAGAGGTAGAGGTAGCAGGAGAGAAAGAAAAAAGAGTGGGCAGTGCAAGGAAAGCACTGACAATATGGCTATGCGTATAAGCACATATTACTGTGCATCTCTTTAATAAGTGGTTTTATATGCTCTGACTGTGTGTGTGTTTTACCTCTGACTCTTTGTCACTAGATGATCCCAGACTTCCATAGCTGTGATTAGAGGATTCATTAGCCAGACCCTATTCAGAGCAAGAATTCAAACAGAGAAGAAGAGAACAGTCAGCACAAGTCAGCTATTCAAATTCTATAATGATTACTAAACATAAACAGCAGCAAAACAAATGGTGAAGGCAGGCAACTAGGCTGGCTCATCTGACAGGAATTTAGTCTCTGCGGTTCTAAGGTGTGTCACTTGGATCTCTTTCAAATCATGAACATTTCCAGGAACTACGACCTCCTTTTTAGGAAAACAGGAACTTATTTTTTTTTTACCTGCTTTTCCACTAGCAGGAACACATGCTTGGTTTTTACTTCTGGGCTTGTGACATCACGCTTTCTGGCAACTTCATGGTGGGAGTTAGCCACTGCTGCTTTAACTTCCGTAAAGCATGTTTTCTACAGCTAGCAAGTACTGATTGTCAACTAGACTGGATAGGCAGTTTTTCCCCCTTTTACACTCAAGCTAATTTCTCATTTAGCTCCTATAGTAGGGAAAAACAAAGCCGTTTACAGCGCCGTGATGAGTCAAGACACAAAGATGCACAAAAGGAAGTTTTCGTGCACCAGCTAACTGTTTTTGAGTGGGACATATGAAAATGGAGGCTTTATTTATTTATCCCTTCTTCTGTGCTGTGTCACCTTAGCACCGCCGCTGGTGCTCCCAGTGCTGCCTCCTGTGTTGCCACTGACAGCTCCTGTAAACCTGGCCTCCAGCAGCTCCTGTCTCCTGGGGTCCAGGCTGTGCAGCTCCTCCATTGGGCCTGGCATGATGACAAAAGTGAGACGCTTATATTATCACCCATAATCGTTCTATACAGAATTAGAACATAGCATGTTCACTGCTGTGAAAAAAAGTATAAAAATACTCAATAAGAATAAAAACGAGCGCAGGAAGATGCAACAGCACAGTATTAGGGATGGGATGAGGAAAAATTAGAGTGAGAATAAAAATAGACAAATGCATTTCACTGGACTGGGAGGGAGGGAGGCAGCCCTTCAAAAGATGTGCTTGCAATATATGCTGGAAATTACAGAAGCTGAGTGACACTGTAAGTAGAAACAGAAAGCAGGGAGGTCATTTTACACCTAGGGAGATGGGACGAGAACAGACCGAGGTGGCTTGAGTCTGCCAACACAAAAATTGTCAGCTGGCCCATCTGCAGTATTGTCTCTTTAAAAGTTATCCTGTCACACAGCCTCACTGCACTGTGCTCAAGCAGTCTAATATTCCAGGATCTCAGTACTTCTGAACACTTGCAGATAGAGGAAAATAACAAGTTGCTACATCACTCAAAAAAGAAGCAGACGGCAGCAGTGTGTCTAATTGAAATGCTACACGTGTGCATCGGTTCTCCTCACCCTGTTGAAAAAAAGGCTATTTAGGCTGTGAAAAAAGCCTACGTTTACAGTTGAATTTCCACCAATATATTAATACATTTTCACATGTCTCAGTGGTTGACCTTTCAGTTGCAAATCAGAACCACAATAGGCCCAAAACGACATTCACACAATAGGGTGTGTGTTATATATATATAACACACACATTATATATATATCACACAGTCAGACTGGGCCTAGACCAACGAGTTTCCCAAGTGAGAGAAAGGCAGGTCTTCATTCTCCCTACTGTCTGCTGCAAGTGTTTGTTTCCTTATTGGACATTTCCTGGCTGTCATCTTTATACAGCTTCTGGCACAGGGGCAAGCCTTAAAAGGCATAATGGACATTATGAAACCTTTGTGCAGTCAAACTAGGAGCACAACAAAATACCAACAGTATGTGGGTTTATGTTAGGACAGACATTTTGGGTTAAGTGATCCATAAAGCTAGACCTTCGTGTTGGGAGAATTATTTTGTCTATTTGGATATGATTGTTATGGGTTGCGTAAAAAAAAAACGTTAGTTAAAAAAAATAGTCCTGAGTACGTATCCTCGGTATGGTAGCTATTACGCAAATTTCGATTCGGACTAACTTCGTAACACCGTCGCTGTCTCAGTAATTTTCCTCTGCCCTATAACTAATGGCCTTAGCTGGAACTGTCTAAACAACTGCTGACATTTACCCAGTTTTGTCACATCACGTCAAGCAACTCCCGAGTCACAAGTAAATAATATCACGTCAAAAACATAGCAAAAGCCGTGGAACAACAAATGCGCCCAAACTGATTAAAAAAGTAAAAAACCCACGGCCTGTTTGGTAGTTTCAAGTAGCAGGGTCATGCATTACAGCGCATTAATGGATGCATGCATAGCTGCGTTGTTTAATATTCCACTAGATGCTGTTGACAGGATGTTACAAACTGCTACAAAAACACTGTTTTTGGATCGACGGCGATCGAGTGACAAGAAATCACGAAACATGACAGCGAAACAAAACGAAACAACAAGCTAGCATTGCCTTTGTGCAAACACGATAGCCCGTTGCTACTTAGACTGGCCATCAACTGAACTGACAGCTGACATTTGGCTTCCAATTCACGGCATCACTGAACTTGACATCCATCTTTTTTTTAACTTGCACGAACGCTAGCTCGACACGGGCAAAATAATCCACTTCGCCGGGGAAAAGGACGCACTTTGGGGAGAATGCGAGCGGGTCGTGCACTTGGGTGAGCTGGTGTACCTTCCTTGCTCTTTGCGGTCGCCGTTATTTGTGGTTGAGAAATCGTTGGGGACGAGGAGAGCTGCGACCAAGATGGCGTCGCCTCCAAACTTCCACCACCACTTCCACTGTTACTTTGGACACTCATGAAGCCACTTTACCGCCGTGAGGAGCCAGCGTACACACTGCCGTTCGCGGAAATTCCGAACTCGCGTTCATGGTTCTTGACACCTGCCGTCGCCAAACGGGCCGGTAAACGTGAGTTACTCCGTGGCTGTTGGAGTCTCTAGACGTCTCGCATTTTGTGCTCCGTGTGGGTCCTATGGAGGAGCGGCTTCTTTCGAGACTCGTTGAAACGGATCCAATGTAACCTTTGCATGATGACCGCACGCGCGCCTGTCAGCATCCAGTTCGCGAGCGGAGCTTTGATTCTGGTAGGCGAGGCTATCGCGAGGCTCGCGCGCGCCTAGCTGCGCGGTGGGGGGATGGCGTGACACCGAAACAGACACTGATCTGGGATCATTTTACCCTCCTCCAAAGTAGCCCGAGGTTCACCAGAAGGCGCTGCTCAGCGTCGACCTGAGAACAGCTTCTTGTTTTGGTGAAAACAACAAGCACCCAAAAAAATGGCCGAAAGTTCATGTCTGCTTAGAGAGAAGGAAGAGAAAGAGAAACGCACCCTAGGCTTTATGTACGCACACAAACTGACTTTATGTACGTAGATATGCGCACTACTGTAAGTAGTACGTACAGTGTGCCAGTTTAGTTTGGCAGCAGGGAGTGAGTGTGTGCTTGCGGGTCTGTTTGTGTGTGATGACTGAGTAAATGTGTTACAGTAGGCAGGGCTGTGGTCTTGATATACTGTTGTTTCAGCCTTGAACTACAAGTTGCAGGGAGGAGGAGGAGGAGGGAAGGAAGGTATTGGGGGGTGCAGGTGGGAGGATAGTGATGTGGTCTGGGCTATAAGGTCTTTTGTTCCAAAATTGGTGCAGTGCATCAAAATGCCTTTGCTGTGTTGTAAGGCAGCACACACACACACACACACATACAAAACTCTCTAACGTTTAACTGTCTGGCCTACATCTCCCTCGGATTCTTGTCTAATACATTTATGTAACCTCGACATGGGAGTCAACGACTGTACGGGGAAGCTTCCTAATCTCTAATATTTTTAGTGTATTTAATCTTACGGGTTCGGATAAACATTCAAAGTGATAGTAAACACATCGCAAAACGGATTTTGTCTGTCAAACACAGCTTCCCCTTGCAGTCATATTGCATCAGGCAACAGACGGAGCCACAAATGATCATACTGCACCTCATATGCACCTGCCCATGGTAACCTGATTTTTTTTTTTTTTTGGTCACATGGTTTCCATGGTAACAGAGCAATCGTCTTGACAGGCAATCAGGAGGTTGTATAAGCAGTGTACTACATTACGCTACACCATGTATGTACACATATATACACACACACACACAGTCACTCAAACGTTATGATGTAATTCCAGGTTTGAAACTGGAGTTGTGTTATGAGGAAAGAGCTGAGGGCAGACTGATATTCAAGAAGCAGCTGCGACATTCCAGGAGCATCAAATGCCTGATGGAAAACCAGGAGTGTTGGCTGACATTTTACAAACTGCCTCCGGCTTGCCTTATACTGCATACAGCTAAGGCCTGCAACAATAATGGCCTTTCAGATAATAATAGTTTGACAAAAGCAGAGGAAGTGAAGCAGAAAAGAAGTAGCTGCACAGCTGCAGAGGTATGACTTTTTATAACAACTCTGGCATCCAACACTCATACTGTTAAAAATGAATCAATATAAAACAAAAAACTTTTCTATTTGAAGTATTTCATTATGTTCAAGCGTTGAACAACTCGATCGAATATAAGAAAATAAGGATGCATTTTAAGTACCTTAATACACGTTCAAAGTCCAGATAAAAGTAAGACAATAGGATGCAGTCCATGCCAACATCCTTGTTTCCTTCTTACAGTATTTTATGATATATAAATCAACAAGTAATAAAAAAAAAGTAGATAGACTTGGAATAAAAATTAATGTATGCGTGTAATTTAAAAAATAATAAAATATAGTATTAGTAAATATGTGTATCTGCAGTTATGTAGCAAACTGCAGGTGATTACTCAATAAGGCTAAAAATAGTAAAATAGTTACAAATATGCTCATCAGAATATTTGCAAGACCGCTGTATCGATCAAGAGTCCTCCTGAAAAGAGAAAAACTTTTAAATCTTGCACCGTATGAAGATGACCATACCTCACAGTCTAAAATGATTAGTCTAACTACAGATTCAAGAGATATTAGAAATAGTAAGACAGAAATAGTAGAATCATATGTGGAAAAAACCAAGCACACTCTTACTGCTTCTATAGGAATTAAGAGGATAAGTAGCAGCTAAGTGCTGCTAATCAAATGCACATAGAAAGTGCGGGCACCTCTGTAGAAAACAGAAAACAGAAAACATAATGTCAAAGACAAAAGACATCAGAAATTATCTTAGAAAAGCAGACGGTCTGGAAAGGGTTATAAGGCTGTTTTCAAACAAACTGACAGTTCAGTCTTTCCAGGACTGGACGACCTGGCAAATTCAATTATGTCCTTTGGACAAACTAGACCCAACTTCAGTTGTTTGACCGTAATGTGCAGTATAGTGTTTGGAGAAAACCAAACACGGCAGGTCAGCACAAAAACCTCACACCAAACGTGATGCACGGTGGAGGAGGGGTGATGATTTGAGCTTTACACCACGAGCTCATCTGTATGCCAAAGTATTCTAGACCGGATGTGTGGCATTATGTACGACATCTACAGCGTAGCCAAAACTGGATAATGATCCCAAGCACAGCAGCAAATCTACCACAGAACCATTGAAAAAAAGAAAAGAATTAAGGTATAGCAATGGCCCAGTCTCAGACCAGGCCTCAGCCTGATTGAAATGCTGTGGTCGGACTGAGGTGTGCAAAAATTTGAAGACCTAGCATAGACTGAATGTCTCTCTGAGTAAAAAAATAGTTAAACAGTTAGTTCTTTTCCTCCCTTAACAACAATCTGGTCTATTGTAGGCCACAGGCTTATTATAATGTTCTGATTTGTTCCATAAAACACTACAAAGCATGTGAAGAGTAACAGTTTGTTAACAAAGATGTGTTTGAAAATGCAAGCAGCAGGGAAATTTAATCAGCGTTTTGTGAATTGCAAAAATTACTATCAAATGTTAATCTTTGTAGGAATAAGGACACAGTTGGACTTCATAGTTTAATGCCATGACAGTTACATGAATTTCAGAGGAAGTTGTGGACATGCAACCGTTTCTTCAGAAAACAGAAATTAACTGCAATTAAGGTGTTAGCAACAGAAATATTACAGTTTGAATGTTTGTTCATTAGAAAAAAACAATTGTAAATGCTAAAATCTAAATGTACAAATAGATGATTCTGTATTTTTAAGGATACAAATACATTCCTAGAGAGACATTCGGCAGGAGTACATATAATCCACAAAGGTTAAGTCTATACTTTTGCCAGTGAAACCTTAAGAAAATATACTCTTCCTGTGATTAAGGTGGGGCTGCCTCACCCCCTCATACATGCTGATGTAGGATCTGAGGAGGTCTTCGATCGTGTGGGCCTGAAAAAGACAAAAATGGTTCATAACATCGTATTTGGGTTCCTGAACATTTATTGGCATTCATTCTAAAGAAAAAAACGTGTTTCGCTGTTTATCGAAATGCATTTAAAGCCCGTCACTCACATATGGGGTTTCACAGACAAAGGTGACGCCCCTGAACAGGGTGCCGATGGTCATCTGGAAGTAGTTGCCTCTGCTGGAGTACTCTGTGATGCGGCTGAACTCGTGCATTATCAGATTTTCCTAAAAGAGTTTCAAAAATGGAATGTTATTTGCAAAAAAGCACAAATAACCTTAAGCTAGCGTAAAAATATAAATATATTGTGCTTTTTACTGAACATACCTTTGTTTTTGGGTCTTTTAAACAAACCCCTTGCTTGTTGATGACGATCAGTAGTGTAGTTGGGTAGCTAGATTCGCATGTTTGCTGCAAATTAAACAACGTAACATCAGTTTTCTCAAATTCTTGCGTGCCAGTGTGTCTGTCACTTAATCCGGCAACTCACTTTAACTTCATAGAAGGTACAGCCAAAGGTTGGCCAAGTAAATATGATTTTCAGGAAGTCGATTTTGGCTTCGTCCACCGTGATGCCACTCTGCTGCTTGTATGAGGAGATGATGTTCTGCAAGAAAAGCGATTTTTAAAAAAATAGCTTTACACCGGAGCTCCAATCCCATCTTCTGTGACACGAAATAGACCATTTCGATGGTGCTTCTGTACAATTCGTTCTTTACCTTCTTCCATTCATCAGGGGACATGATTTTTTGCTGGTCAGCAGGAACCAGGTCCTTCAGCATTTTGGGGATCATTACGAACTGTGACATGTCTGACTCTGCTTTGACTCTGAATAGGAGCCCACCCAGGGTAATCATGTCTTCTTTGGTGCAGTCGTGGTATCCCCGCAGGTACCTGGAGCTTTCCTGCACAGAAGCAAATTCGAGGCAAGATATCACGGCAATTATTCATCTTAATCATGAAAGAATCTGCGTGAATAAGGAGAGTGGTTTATATAGATACCTGTGGGAAATGGAACGTGAGATCTGCTTTCACATCTTTCCCCGGGGTCACGTTGAACCAGAGCTTCCTCTTAAAGAGCACCAAGGAAGGTAAATTGACCTGAGTGACTAAAGAAAGTGAGATTTACACTGATTAGATCTGTCAAAGCAACGAGATGCATTAAAAAAAAACTGACCGCAGCTGGTTTGCTCTATTACCTTCTTTTCCTTTTTTCTTTTTTTGAGGGACGTCTAAGGTTATCTTTAGACTGTCAAAGAAATATTTGTCCTCTTCCATGCTCACCGTCTAAGAATTCAAACCAAAATAGCATCGTCGCGCAAAGGAAAAAGATGCATTTGTTACGAAACCAAAGAATCTTCACTCCCAATCCAGATTTGACATTTATAACATAGCATTTTAGTCTCTTCTATCAGATCACTGTACAAGCTAATGTCTGATTAAAAACACTGAACTGACAATGTCAGGCAACCCCACCTTGGTTTGCGTTTTCAGGTACAGGCCGTATCCTTGAGGCGAGTTCAGAAGGAGCTGAGAGGCGATGCTGATACACATGTCTCCAATTGTGGTTGTTGATGTCACCTCGACTATCTGCGCCACGGCAAGGACAAGAAATCATGATAACATTAAATCAACATTTAATGGAAACACTGATTCTTAATCTTGCTTACGGTCAAGGCAACCCCAATGCCAAAGAAGCTGTGATACTGTGTAAAATGTAAAATAAAAAACAGAATGATGAGTCAAATTTGTAAAAGGCCTGGACTTCAGGCAGTTCAGTACCTGGACTCCTCTTACACTAACCAATGCTGTTGTAATAGCTTTAGTATGTAATTTAGCATTGCCTTGCTGAAATGTGCACAGACTTCCTTGGAAGACACGTTGTCTGGATGGAAGCATATGTTGCTCTAAAACCTGCATTAGTAATTTCTTTTCAGATATGCAAGCTGCCAATTCTATTGGCAATAACTCAGCCCTGTGGCATCAGAGATCGAGGCTTTCACACTGGGTGCTGAGAAGTCCAGTGTAGCATCTATTTTTTCCAACTTCAAATATCAGTTTTCCAGCTTGCCTCAGTCCATTTGAAAAGAGCTTTGCAAGATAGACCATTAACCTATCCCTGTGAATAACATGTGAACGGTGCTCACAGACCGGGATTTCTGGAAGTGTTCCTGAGCCCATGACAGAATCATGTCTGTTTTTAATGCAGTGATGCGTTATTTTACAACCTAGTAGTTTGTGCACAGATATTTCTTCAGATTCTTCTCCAGAGTCTTTTGTCTTCCCAATTTTACATTTAGGAATAACATTCTAACAATTGATACAAAAATGGACTGAATGCAGGTTCTTACATCAGTTGTATTATTTGGGAAGTGGACTTTCTGGAAGATCTTCGGGCTGTTTTGTTGGATAGCGTCCACTTCTACAAAATGTGGAGGAAGAGTCCTGGGAATCTTACTGAATATACAAAACAAAGGAAGTTACACACAAAAAAATATGTACGTGGAATTTCAGATCACTAAATTAAAATAGTTTACAAATCAAATTGATATTTAAATGATGTTCATTCGATTTTTAGGTAGCTCCATATGTTCATATGTGCAGGGGCAACTTTTTAAAAAATTGCTTTGATTCTAAAAAAATGTTAAAAAAATCAATTGTAGCATATTGTGAACAAGAACTACGACTAAAGGTTAAAAGAGTTGCATAATAGGAGTGATTCTGAAACTCTGGGAAACAGTGAGGCATGAATTCAGTGCAGGTGGGAAAAAATTATGCAGTCAATTTTAAACGATTTA
This sequence comes from Hemichromis elongatus, assembly GCA_015108515.1. Classification (NCBI taxonomy): domain Eukaryota; kingdom Metazoa; phylum Chordata; class Actinopteri; order Cichliformes; family Cichlidae; genus Hemichromis; species Hemichromis elongatus. Next base: position 90,185 of record VUQR01036230.1, read on the forward strand.
TTATGACAAAAAATAAATAAAGGATGCTGAGGTTCTATTGCAGACATGCTTAAAAAAAATAAAACTCAGCTTTTTTTAAAACAGCTGATAAACTTTTTTGTGGCTTCTCAAGTGTGAGTTTGAGAAACTAATGTATTATTGTTATTTTGGGGGGCAATATTTACCAAGGAGTAGATTCTCAGTCGGATTTTCACCACAATTTACTACCAGTGTTAAAGCAATGTTGTTTTCAAAATATGGATAACCAAATTTTGAAGTATCAAAATAGTCGATATTTGTAATCTTCTCAGGATTTTTGATTCTAAATAGTGTTCGTATCGCCAGGCTGACCTGCATATCTCCTGCAGCCTCTCCAGGCAGAGAGCAGCCAGTGGGTATCTGGGCCGTGTCTCCAGGAAGCGCTGTGTGTGTTTCAATAAATTCTCGCTGGGCGGGAACAAGCCTAAACAGAGCCACATCAGCTGCCACCCACGCTCCATACTCAAACTGAAGCGAGGGAAAGAAAGAGAAAACCATATGATAGAATTGGATTTTGTGTGATTATTGTTTTGGTGTTTTTCCGACACAATGAAGCACACTGGAGAACCTGTTGCTGTTGGAGGTCATCTGTCTCATGATCTGGCAGTAGATTTCATCCCGCAGTTTTTCATGCTTTGTGGCTGGACCAAAGATCTGGTCGGTCAACTCTACAGGACTGCGGACATGTTTGATGGGGTAGTCGCCCATGTACTTCAGGATGGGTAGAGGCTAACGTCAAGGAACCACTTAAACTACAGTACATTAAAATTGACTATGTCCTCTATAGATTACAGACAAACTGCTGAAGAATTTGGTACCATACTTTCAAATATCTGCCTATGTGAGAAAGGATATCAGTGAAGGCACTGCAGGCCAGGTTGCTGAGCTCAGAGTTGTTGACCAGTGTCTCGAGGAGTGGTTGCTTGAGAGGCTCTCTGGAAATGATCCACAGCTTCTCCCTGTTGCCTCCTTTGTATCCTTGCCGACTGCCATCTTTACCCACAGCTCTGCGAGGGATAAAGAGCTTAAATATTCTCTGCACGAGTGCTGTTCCATTCGCCAAATCAAGGGTCAAACACGCCACGTTTTCGAGAAGCGGCACTTGGCTCAAAAATAAGAGCCTCAGTATTACCTGAATTTCTCAAGGGCAAATTCTTTTAAAGAGACAGGGGCCACTGTTTCTTCTCCTTGAATGGCGTTAGGAATTAATGAACCTCTCCTGTTTTCCTGCTTTGTAACGGGTTGTTCCTGAAGGGTCAGAAGCAATTTGAAAGTTACACCACAAGAGGGCGGTATATGGCGTGAACTAACAGAGCTTGTGCATCATGAAATCAGTGTTTTTAAAGATTTTTAAAGCTGAGCTCTGATAAACTACTTATAACTAATTGGGTATAAAACTATTCAACAGGTAAGTCAAAGTCAACTTTACCAGCATTTCACTAGTGGGCTCGGTCAGAGTTGGCAGGAACTGCAATATTTTCTTGTAGACTGCACCAGAGCTGCTGGTGCGCTTGTTGGTGGCGATGAAACAGCTCTCATTAGGGGCACCTTTATCTTTGTCTACCTGCAGGAGGTCACCTCGTTTACACACCAGGAACAACGGGCCATCTGCAGAAGCGTACAGAGACAGACAGACGTGAGTGTTTTGGTGTGCGTGACTGTATTTATGCATACTGAACATGCTGTAGACTCTTACCTGATTTGCTAGAGTCCTGAAGAGCGGTTGCATACACTGAGCGCTGTCTCAGCCCTTCCACATTGTTTTCTATAAGTGTTGCCATTTTCTCAGCTTCCGCAGACTTCAGGACATACTCTGCTGTGATTGTAATCAAGCTAACCGTCTGGGCACTGTCACTAAATGGGTCATAATCATCAGTGTGAGTTTTATTAGATTCTTTTAAAGGCACAATTAAAAAAGCTTTTTAAGAATGTAAATAAGGCAAATTTAGACACACAGACATAAAAATGTGAGTTCGTACCTCTTTTCTTGGACTTTCCTGACTGCTATGTAAGGAATTTCATGAAGTTGCCTATTTCTCTCATCCATGAAGAAGATGCCAGTCCAGTTTACAGCCACAATAAATCTGCTTTTTGGCAAAGGTGGTCCTGTGTACATATATGAGGTTGCAAAATTGAAGCAGTGAACCTAATTGAAATTTAGCAACACAAAGGTTCACAATACAAATGTGTAACACGGCAGCGTTCACTTGTAAAAGGATTGTATATCCCAGCCTCTGTGGGAAATAAGCTGTGCACAGACTCACCTGACATCATTGTGACTTCAAAAAACTTAGAAAAGTGGATCGCCCACTTCTTGCGTGCGATGTCCACCAGCTCTCCTTTTACCTCATCCGAGTTTTTCCTCCCACTGACATAAGGACCCTACGTGAGGAAACGACCATCGTCAGGGCGCCTTTTGAAGCGTTATGTTTTATAACAAAACACGGCGCGTAGACATAAAATAGGCTGCTTTACCTGTTGGTGTGCTGAGCTGATGAACTGGGTCCATCTTGTTTTAGATTTGCTTTCAATAAGCTGGGTGGTGATGCACTCATCAACCACCTTGGTGAAGTTCTCTACGCTGTACTCGGAGCCAAACTTGATGTAATAGTGCATTGTTGCCAGCTGGATATAATCATCCTCCTGAGAGGATAAAGTACAACTTTATTAGATACAGTTGACAACATGTCTGGAGAGCATCATGATAATATTTACAGTGTACAACAAAAATTGGACTGATACTACAAATAAGAAATAGTTGACCTCATTAAGTAACTTATTTGATCTACAAAATATTTAAAAACGACACACACTGCCTGCTGAAGTACTCTTAAGCACCACAGTTTAGTAAATTTTACATTTACTATACTAGAAAACTACAATTTTCTAGTTTCTTATTGTTAATTTGCTCATTTAGGAGTCATTATTCATCATCAATCAACCATTATTTACCTAAAAAACACAATGCATGAAAAAACCCCCAAACCTAATGATAAAATTTATCATAATCTGCCTATAGGGTCTGGTAATACAACAAAACACCTTTAACAAACACGGGCACTTTTGGGCTGAGCTGGTAGGAAATGGTCTATGCGTCTGACAGCCATGAAGCAACGTAAGCAATCATTTATTCCATTTAGCTGAGGTTGGTTCAGCAACAACAAGTGCCACTTTGGTTCTTTATACTGTACTGGGGCCGGGTATCGTCACTGATTTCCAGAATCCATTCGATTTGATTTGATTTTGACTCAGACAGTCAGAAATATTATAAATCTAATCATTTATCAGTACTGACACTTGTGAGACTTCAGAGGTGTAAGCATCAAAGCAGGCGCCTCTGTGTCGAAGTAACAGAGGATAATATACAGAAAGACATGAAGGAGATTTTCCTGGCCTGGCTTTTTATAGCAGATAGCTGCCTTAAACATTTTCTACAGTAGAAAAAAAGAAAGCTATGAATCAATGTATGAACTTTACCTGATGCTTCTGAAGTGAAGCAGAGTAATGTTACAGAGGTTTGATTAGAAACAAAGCTAAGCCTTTTGCAATTTGTCATATTTTTAAAAAGTTTCAATTTCTTCGGTATTGAACAGCAGAAATGTACGGAGCCCCGCAAGGGACACGGGAGGAAAAAAATTAAGATGAACTTTTGCATCCTTCGCAGGTCGCATTCGAAGGCTGAGTTGGTGTATCCTTCGTGGCCCAACCTATCCCAGAATTCATAGCGCGGCCCAGCTAATTCATTTCCAACAATGGTGGCAGCTACCGGTACTTAGTTTTAGTATTACTCTTTCTGGATCACAAAATAAACTTTTAAGATATTTTCAGGTGTGAATGTAGCTGTGTAAACTTCAAATATCTGCTCAGTTTATCAAGACATCACATATTTGCACAAGTGCTCCGACGTTTTCGGAGATGTGTGTTACCCACCAGCTCGCAGCTAATGGGAGGTCGAAGCCCACTACAGCCGGGAGGAACACCGCACTCCCAGGACATCATGCCTCAACATCCTGGTCGAGCAGGCAGCCTCTGAAGGCTGCGGCTAAAACTTTTGTGAGATCTCGCAAAAGTTCATCTTAATTTTTTTTCTCCCATGTCCCTTGTGGGGCTCTGTAGAAATGAGACTTTCTTGTTGGAAGTGATTAAAAAAACCCCCAAAAGAGCAGCAAACGGTGCTGTAAACAACAGTAGACTGGTGCGTAATAAGCAAAGCGAAAAATGCAGAAAAAATAGATTTGAGATGGGAAACTTTTGTAAGTCCACTGAGAGAGAGAGCTGTGCAGGAAGTGTGATTTTATCGTGATAGAAGCGAAACAGCCAAAGTAAGAGGGACTTCATGCCGATGTTTATGTGATGCGAAACATGAAGCGTAGTTTTGATCTTCTTTTGCTGCTAGTTCAGTTAATTTTGGTCAAAGATTGGTGAAACCTGCAGCTTCAAAATCTGTAAGCTGCCGGCTTTAGGCCCCGATGGTTCAGGATTTTAATAAATTGATATTGCTTTATTTAAGTTAAAGTCGACTTTAATCAGAAACTCGATTATTGAAACCTACCCCTATACTGTACACAAGAGGAAAATACAACAGAAAGTAGATGTGCATCACTGCAATTTTGGAATCAATTGCTTGAGTGCCCTGAGAGGCGACTGTAAATAAAATGTCTTATTATTAAACACTGTTTTCCATAATATTCCAGTAAGAAGCCTTACCTTTTCCCCAACGTACTCTCCTGCCTTGATTCCTTTGATGATCTGCCTGTAGATAAGATCTGTGCTGACCCCATCTAGCGAACAGTTGTGCCAGGGTGTGAACAATTCCTTGCGGAGGGACAGTGACCATGTGGCGTCCTTCTCAGGTTTACCCTGCCTCCTCATCTCTTCCTCACACTGAGATATTGCATCTAGCACATGTGCCTTAGAGCTGCCCAGAGACCACATCTGGAGAGAAGAAGCCAGCAGAATTTGAATAAGTGTGGCTAACTGCAATGTCTCTGCACTGGACTAGTCTGAAACTACAGTCAGAAGATACAGAGTAACCAAGCCCTGATGTGGAATCAGGAGCTATCACTGACCTTGTCATAGAGGCTCATGTACAGGGAGAATCCAAAGGTGTCTTTGAGACCAACGTCGTTGGCCACATCTTGGCAGACTTCCTCAGACGTGGAGGCCGAGTCCAGATTTATTTCAATGTTTCGACCATCCTGTATGGCTACAGTCGTTTCAATGGGTTTCCTGGTCCTGGCAGCCTTTCAGTGCGGGGGACGGAAGAAGAAAATAATCTGTTGTTTCCAACCACAATTCATATTCTGCTGCTGCTGCAAAAGTTTAAACTAAATAAACAGTGACCTGAGGACCATATTGAGGCATCTTCAGCTTTTTACCTGTAGCTCTATCCAGCAGGGCAACTCTTTTCTTGCTCCATTGGCTATGATACGTTTTAGGCGCTCAATGCAATACCCCCTGTAATCATATGGCCCTCTCCGGAGAAAATTCTCCAAATACTGTGAAGCACAGAACAGGACACAGTAAGCAACGTGATAATACCTCAGGTAAATTTAAGCAAAGTAACATGACGAGGATTAAATATAAAGTTTGAGGTAGGACTAGAGAATGACTTCATCTAGACTGACCTTCCTGAAGAGGTCTGTTGGAGGGAAAATCCCCAGACAGACAGAGAGGAGAATCCATCCTTGCGTACGACTCCTCATGTCCCTGTTTTTCACCAACTGCTTACAGATCTGACAATAGATCTCATCCCTGCAGAGAGAGAGAACCAAAAAATTAAATAAAAGTAGGTAACACCTTATAATACAGGCCACAACTAAAACTACATTTAAGTACTGCGTAAGTAATTTTAATTGATGTGTAAGTAATTTTAGGCAGCCCAAAGAAATCCCAGAAAGTTGACTCGTTTTCAGTAGGAGAGACGTTTCATCATGCATCCAAATAAACATGACCCAGAAACTATAGCATGTTTCCAATGTAAGAAGGCAAATGGTTGTTTTTCCACAAAATTAGCATAAAATTACACACTACCTAAAATTACTTACAGTCGTTTTTCCTGTAAAAATCTGACTTGTTAACCAGTATTTTAATGTACCTACTTTAAGTAAAGTTATTTACAGATATATTATATTGTTCATTCTTGAAAGGCAGCGTTTACCATATGCCTTGTTTTGACAGAGCATAGCCGATGATGATGTGAATTTTCTCCAAGTCCGTTAGTGGCCTTTGCAACGTGGTACCCTCTCCAATCATAACATCATCCTCTTCTGTCAAGTTTTCTGGCTGTTTATCATGACAATTATAAAATTAAAAATATAAATAATAAAATTGCCACACAGTATATGTGACAGCAAAAAAAGACTGAAGAATATTAATGAAGAATATTAGAGTCACCTCTTCGAGAATAGCGGAGGTTCTTCTGTTTCCAAACTTTTTCTTGTTCTTTCTCAGGATTTTCTGTCCAGAAATGACATCATTACTACAGGTTAAATAGTTTGATTGTTTGTTTTTTTTATTTTTTATGCGTAATAACAAGACATATGTAATAGTTTACCTGGTCCAGTCCCACCAAGTTGCTCAGCCTCCTGCCCTGCCTGCTGGGCAGAGTCTGGAGCGTGTTGCTTGATGCCACTGATATGGCATCTGAGGATCTGGGTTCTGGTATGTCCCCCATGAAGCGCAAAATGATCCACCATATAGTCAGACACGCCTGGAGGTGAGGAGAGGAAGGAGAAACTGTGTGTGAGGAGAGAAATCTCTTGGGTTCATATTGATACAGCCGTGTCTCATTCCCGCCAGATTCTCACCAGTGTGTCACCCTCGTCGTCGTGATGCAAAAGAGACTTTTTGAGTCGGTAGGGTACGTGCGTGGGGCTGGCATTGTCCTGGAAGTAACGCTGGCTGAACCTGTAGAATGAAAACTCATCACCGTCATCCTCAAAATCATCGTTCTCCTCCTCCTCATCTTCATCCATCGAAGGGGTCGGGGTTACCGAGTTTGACGGTGGAGTGACTACCAACTCTATGTTCCTGAGGTCAGAGTTTTTCTTTAGAGGCTCTGGACTGCTGTGAGTCGTCTTTGGAGGGAAAAGAGAATTTATACCAGATGTTAAATCAATAAATGAATATATGAAAACTAGGACATGTTAACTTGACAGAATTAAAATCAACTCACCTCAGGTTCTGAGATTTCTTCTTCTACTACATTGATTGAAGGTGTGATGTGGAGATCATAGTCGTCTGAATCGTGTTCTGACACTGACTTGATTTCCTCGTACAGTCCCTGTGAAAGAGCGACTGCCTCTAGCCGCTTTTGAAGATCTAAGGCAATCGGGTCTTCGTCCTCTTCCCCCATGTCTGAAAGTAAGGCCTGTGAGACACAACATGCACAAAAAAGGTTTGAAAAGAGTTTCTTTTCAGGGTGCAACTTTTTACAATTTTACATTCCAACACGCTGAGCACTCACTGTGTTCCTCAGGGACTCAGCTTCCCTTCTGGCCAGCACTCCTCGCCTGTGCGCCTGCAGCAGTATGACTGCCTCTCTCTTTTTCTTCAAGTCCTTCCTCGCCACGTAGCCTCGTACCTAAACCCGATCAACCAGTGCAATTTAAAGTGAATTATTTAAGAAACAACAAAAATATCAGTGTTTAATAAAACACACCACATTCGATATGTAACGTAGATTTTGATAAGATTATTTGATAAAATATTCTAATTTCACTGTAAAATGTCCCCAATATCCCAAATAATAAAATCAAGTACTTGTAACATATTGCACTAAACAGTTACTACATGGGAGTACATGCCTGTGCTTGTATGACGACTGCTGCTTCTCGCTGCTTTTGGTACTTTGCCTGGAGTTGCCGGCTACGGATCATTGCTGCCAGCCGTTCAAAGCCGCGCTGAACCTGCTCGGACCGAAAGAGGGAAACAAACCTGCGGTGAGTCCTCCATAAACATCGAGGCAGCTACAAGCTCTGACTTCTATAAAAGGTCATCAAACCTTTGTTTTCATGTAGGCTCTCCAGGACCGCTGCAGCACCACGGCTGCTGAACGTTTCCTCAGAAAAGACTTTCTAAAAGAGATTTGAAGCAAAGAACTCAAGTTATTAAAAAAGCCTTTTTTTTTAGCCTTCATACACAATGACAACTATTATCAAATCACTCTAACACAGTCCTTTCCCCTTATGTGTCCTCTGTGCACTGAATATGAATGTGAGTGAAGTCCTGCACCTGTCTTTCTGTCCAAGCATGACTCTCTGGATCACCAAAGCTACCCTGCTGAGCTCCTGTTCCCTCTGCTTTTCAAGAACAGAATCGTGGACATCCTGAAATAAAGAAAATGTTTTAATAAACTTTCTGATAAGAGAGAAAACTTCAATATTTATATTCCAAAAATGGATCCACATTAATGTCGTTCTGTAATCTTTTAAGAGAGATATAATGTCTCTTCAATGGTACATTTAGTGTTTCGACATGTCTTTGCATCTGATTCCTTGAGAAAACTCTACAATACAACACAGTTTGCAGTTAGAAGCTTTCGGCACCTTTAAGAAAACCTTGGTATTGCCTATTTTCCATTCGCCCTCTCCTTGGATCACCGCCTCACAGATGGCTTTACAACAGGCCACAGCAGACTCCTGGTGAGACAATAAAGTATATATTAGCTAAGAGCTGATGAGAGAATCCAGTAAACGACTTATTTTCATATCTTAGGTTCCAACAACAGGATGCATCATGACTTAACGGTATTGGGGTTGCAGACGGTCGTCTTCAGGAGCACCCTGTAGCGCTTTAAGAAGTCATCAAAAGTGTGTCGAATGGGAAACCCCAGCTTCCGGATACGGATGGTGTCGATCATGCCGGAGTATCTCAGCTGACGCACACACAGATCTCTGTCAAACACCTGGAGGAGATTAAAGTGGGAATGAATATTCTATGTGGGTTCGCTTAACACATCAACTATATCTTTATTTTTCTGGACTCTTGGTTGATTTGCACGTCTACAGCATACAGTAATATGTTAGCAGTTTATTACCGTAGGTTTGATTTGACTGTGTGGCCGATCAAATGATCAACCAAGCAGAATTTGGCACGTGAGAATATCTCTGTGCCACATTTCTTTTCTTTTGAATCTACCCAAAGTTTATTACCACTTTTTTTTTTTTTCTGCAGCTATCAACCTCAGACAGGCTGCAAGAAAAGTTTGGTTGTCAAATACATCTGAGGCATTCCATCTCAAAAATGTCTTCAAATTTTATTTTAACAGTTTTATGGTCCGAAGTTTGAACGTATATAATTGCTGTGAAATTTTTACTTGAATACTTTAAAATCTATTTTTTGAAAAATGGAACGTCGACCGACATTTCTTCACCCTTTGAAATATGTGGTAATGAATAAATGTCTAAAGTAACTCTTGAACATAAAACTCTGGAATTTCAGTGATAAATCGTATTTCTGTTATACTTCAATGCAACCAACACCCCTACCTCTTTAAACTGTATTTATTATAACATTATTCAGTATTGTTCCAACTGCACCCCCCACTCAATGTGCAATATCATCCCCCCCCCCCACAC
>VUQR01036232.1:13280-46734 GCA_015108515.1 Hemichromis elongatus
CAAGCTTTTCTTCTCTTAATTGGGCGTGCTTAGGATGCTGCCTGGAATACACACCACCACTGGATAAAGTGTTTCTCTTTTCAGTGTCTCAGTCAGGCCACTTATTTCATGTTCCCATCCTTGTGACTTTAATCCCCTGAATTTTCCTGTCGCATCACCAGCAGGTCAGAGAAGTGAAATCTTGCACTTCCTGTATGCATGACTGGTGATCACCTTCAGTGTTATCACGAGGTTGCAATATAAGGAACCTATGATGGGATGCAATGTAATTTGGTACACGCTTTTATGCTTCCATCAGGATAAAGATGGGATCGTCAAATTCATCCACCTACCCATCTTTTGGTCTTTTGTGATAATCCCCTACATTTTAATAACCTACAGAATTAGCTTTTGATTCACCCAATTACCTGCTGCAGCAATAGAGCATTTCATTTTGCTTCAAGACATGATGAAAAGCAATGAATTCTAATGTATCCAAGGAAGTGCTTTCCTCTTTCTCTCAATAGACATTTCATTGGTAGTGCACAGAAGCCAATCCTCCAGAAGCAAATCAAACTCATCTTTGTTTTCATGAAATGATGATATGATAACAATCTAGTGTCATAACAGAAGGTACTGTGTGGTGGTCAGAAGTGGAATTTTTTTTGTGTGTGGTTAGCTTAAATCTGCCCCACAGGACTTGTTTGTGACTCGGTTTGCTGCTGCGTTGCAGCCTGTCTACTGTTAGGCCAGCAGAGTGAATTACCTCCAGCGTTGTGTATCTGCGAGGACATGAGAGTAGCATGAATAGCATTACATGTTACATCATACCTCATGATATTCCACAATTTTAAAGTCAAGTGTTTTTTTATTATGAATAGAGTATTCACAGCTTGCTTATGAGACTTGTACGGGGTAATTATGTCACTGCTAGAAGTGGGGGTGGGGGGTTGCATTGCAGGATGTTTGTTAAGAGAAACAATTTTGACTGCAGGGATGTAAAGCCTAGGTCACAAACAGCCGGAGATGCAGTAATAAACACACACTCATACTCTGAAGCAAAAAATTAACTTTGCCTGTCTTTGCTTGGTGTTCACAAGCAGTTGATTGTTTAGAAAAAGATTTATAACTAGTGATGTGAAGTACGGCTGTGTAACCAGTGTGTTGACATCAGATTTCTCGTTTTGTGTTGCTTCAGAAAGGTTACCTCGTCTGACGAAGACATGCTGCATCTCAATCTGAGATGTTTTAACCAGTGTGTGACATTTTTCTTAAAATTCCTTACATTTCATTTATTATTTAAGTGTCTGTTTAATCCATGGACTGATATTACAGTACTAATTATTTTTTTCTCGCTCATAGTTAATGTTATGGTTCACAGCCTGAGAATAAATAAGTTCATGTTCATTTCTCCTGGAGGGAGCTCTGAAAAGAGATGCTTTTCCTTCGTGTTGAAAAGGAGTCAGGCAGGTGATTGGGGCATCTAATTAGGATCCACCCAGGACCCGCTGGACAGATCAGGTATCCCCTCTAGCCAGGGAATGACTCAGGATCCTCCAGGAGGAACTGGAAAGCTCTGCATTGGAGAAAGATGTGTGGAAAATTATCCTGCTGTTGAACTGTGCGCAGTGGAAGAAAATGGATCAACATGCTTCCTACAATCTGTGCAGTCCCCAGTCATTGCCACTGCCCAGACTAAATTAATTAATTATTAACACATTACAATCACAGACAGATTGCTTTTAAAGCGAGGAAAAAGCAATAGAAGTTTGCATTTTATCACTCAATGAGTCATAAAGAGAGAAAGCTTAATTGCACAGATATAATTCAGCTCTACGTGAACTTTGTGGCCTTTGCTTCATATTAATGATTAATGATTTCTTGTTATGAAGCTCTCTCATCAGATCTTTCCCAGGACTTACATAAGACAATATGGCGTTTCAAATTTGTTGCCAATATTGATGACATATCAGCGTCCTTGTTCTTTAAAATGTTACATTTATTTTTTGTCTGAATCCATAATCATCCGCTCATAACACGGCACATATCTGTAACTGCAGTACGTGTGTTACAACAGCTGCACTCTGGTAATCTCCACGATCTATGCCAAACGAGTCACGGACCGGTACCGGTCCCTGGCCCAGGGTTTGGAGACCGCTGATTTAGTGTGTTAATGACTCATCGATTCCTTGATAGAGTGTTAACTGACATACAGAGACTGGATTAAGGGATTTGAATGATCCAGTAAATAAACTCACCTTTAAACTACTTCAGAATAACCACAAAAAAAGGAATAAAAAAGACCCCAAAACTGCACTCTCTCCTCTAATTTAAAGAGAAAATCAATGTTTTTTTAAAAAAAATCAATTACATGAATCGAGCACTTGGCTCAATATGCTGACTTTTTGACATTTATGTGCTTTCCAGACAGTTTGAGAGCAGGTTTGTACATAAAACTAAGAATTAGGATATCCACTGCCTCTCCAATACCAATATCCTCACTAATGGAAGGACATCGTATAGTGTAGTGCAGCTCCAGTGATCCTGCGGAGTGCTCTTTCATCTTCAAACCCATTTGATTAGCCTGATTACATCACAGCTTAATATTCCTCTGAACAAACTCAGAAAACAGCAATGCAGTAATATTGTCCTTGTGTCACATGTTAGGACAGTCAGTGTGCTACTTTTAGGTCATTCATTTTCTTTCTCCTGCATGCGTCATACTCTTGATTCATTATGTTGAATTGAATTTCTTATCATTACGTGTTAAAAATGCCAGGGTGGAATGACTTCAGCTGAATTTTAATACAACAGAACCCTCTGTAAGCTTAGTTCATTTAATTGAAATTCAGAGGTGTCAGTCTGTCATCCCTTGTCATTCCTCAGTCCAATGCCACAGAAGAAGCAGGAACAGAATTTAAAAACAACAACAATCAGGTACTACTTTACAGTGATCTACAGACGGCCGAGCAGAGTACCAATGCACATTTACTACACCAGACATCAAATCTAGGATCTGTAAGATTATGTAGAGGTATTTCTTTTCTTGTCCATTTAGTTAGTGTACAAAATCACTAACAGAGCTTAAAGAGAGGGACAGAATATTAACTTCTAGCTCCTTTTGATGCTAGATCCCTGTGAAATTCTTTATCAGCGCCAGCAGAATTTATAAAACAGTTTGTATGCACACTTTTGCTCAGCTCAATGAAGCCTGTGAAGCAAACTGCCTTAATATCTTCTTACAAGTTCCTGCTTATACAATAAATGACCAGGAAAGTTGGGGTTACTTTGTGAATGTGGAAATTAAAATTAATTTTGGACATTTCCCATTGTGCACGTGCACAGGCGTAGACCGGGCTGCTGGATTAACACACCAGCCTTTCAGTCCTTACCCATAGCTGTAAGCCATCTCAAGGTCCTTTTTCTCTGCTGCAGCTTCTTCTCAAGTTAATTGTAGTCACACAAACACGTTTGCACTTGCTGAATTTATAGCTGGGTGTTGTTGGAACACTGTACTCTATAGTATATTGGCCTCTTTACAAGATTCATATGGTGATTGGATTCAGTGAGAATTTACAGGGTTCAAAAAGAATAGAAACGCTTATGTTAATCTACTATCTGAAGTTGGACTCGTGCCTCTGTGAGAGCGGAATAGGTATAAACGCCCAGTTTTATTCATCATTGTTTTCAGCAAAAATATGAGAGAAGTAGAGGTAAGGTCAAATGCTTTAAACAACGTTTACATTATTACATCTCCATGTCAAGCGTCCTTCTACTGTAGTATTGTCTGAGTAATGGCTGTTGTCAGGAGCAGAGGCAGGAGTAATGTGACTTTGCAATAGTGCACAACAAGGACACATCGTAAAACTGTAGACGCTTAATTTCTGTAGGTCATCGTTTACCAGCAGCTAGAGGGACAACTTGCCAATTAACACTGCAGATGGGTATAGTAAGGCTTTCATCAATACTGATACTGCTCTCTATATTTTGGATTTAAAATAAACAAATACCTGACTCGTGTTAAGAAATCCCCCAGGGAGTGTGTTCATCTCAACTTCAGGTGGCAAGCAATGTGCCTCTGGGATAATGTGGCGTGATAAACCCCCTAAATTTAAAATATTAATAACACTGAGCAATAAGGAAGTATGGTTATCTCTGGTTGTCAGAACATCTCCCGCTAAGCTCTTTAATTAACTGACCTGGGGGTGGGGGTGGGGTAAAGCCTACTACATTCACAAAGACCTGCCAAGTGCAAATACCATTAGTTTGGGCTTGTTTTTGACTGTTCAGTTCCTCCATACAGTCACTTTCAGTGTGTAAAACATGGATAGCAAGAGGATTTTTTTAGTCAACAAGTTTAATCTCATTAAGTGTCAACCCTGACTCTAAACTCAAGGGTTAGAGTCTTTCTTCAAGAGGTCAATATAAAGTAAAGTAATTGGATTGCTGGCTCTTCCTAATCTGCTTGTTGAAGCATCATTGGGCAACACTGAACCCCCAGTTGCCTCTGATACATCTGTCAGTGTGCATAAATGTTGGGTTCAAAGTGCAAAGAAAAAAGTTTCTGTGTGAATGAGTAGTAAGTAGTAGCTTGTAATAAGAAAGTCCTTTGAGTGCTCAAATAGAGTAGAAAAGTGATATATCACGAGTCCATGGCAATGAAGACTGATTTAAGTCACGCGGTATTGTTGTTGATGCCAGACGAGAATCTCTCAATGCACAACACATCCAGCCTTGAAGCAAATGATCAACAGCAACAAAGACCACACCAGATGCCACTTTTTTCAGCTAAGAACAGGAAACTGAGTCTACATTTAACCAAAACTCACCAAAATTGGTGATGTTTTTACAGTCTTCTGTTCGCTATCAGTTCAGACTGCTGATGCTGGTGTAATTGTGTGGGGGCATGTAGTGGAACTGGAGATTCATCACATTATGGACCTGCAGCAACTGTGTCATGCTATCATGTCAACATTGACCAAAATCTCTTAAAAATGTTTCCATTCTTTTTCTACAACATGTTGAAGCTGTGTGTGGTGGGTGTGGCCTGCGGTGGCGTGCAGGGAGGGCGGACGCACCTGCACGCCATCCGCAATCATGCCCGCCGCCTTAATTATCTGCACCGGGTCCTGTTGTGGGGGGGGGGTGTTGTGGATCTGGCAGCGGGAGAGCTGCAGCTCTGATTATGTCTACTGCAACCGTGTGTTGTGAATAAAAGATGTTTAACAGTGCTAAATTGTCTTGGGGGGTCTGCCGTGGTCGTTTACACTGTGCAATGAGGAATTAAAGCAATTCTGAGGACAAAAGGGGGTACAACCCAATACTAGAAAGGTGAACCTAAAAAATGCCCACAGTGTATTTGAGTGGTGCATGTAGTGTAAAATACATTTTCCATTACCCATGTATTTATATTTTGGTTCGAAATGCAAGTGAAAATTTCTAGTAGTAAAAAGCACAGACATGTATGCTAGCTGATTAGTACTTTGCAAATCTAACACCAACTTTGCTCACCAAAAAACTTTGGTTTGTACCAAAGAGCCAGCCATAATATTAAGCAAATACTCCATTAAAAATGCTCTAAAAGGCCACTTTGTTCACTTTAAGTACTGGATAAAGGGTAGCGGACACTAACTGGCCCAAGCTGCTCACAGGACACCTGTCAATCAAGAAGCCACTCCACTAACTCAATTATCCAGCTGGATGAGTTACAAAAAAATTCACCCCATTCAGAACTATCCATTGAGCCTCAAACCTCGCCTGTAAATATTTTTATTTTAAATACCATAAAGCTGACCATTTTAACATAGACGTCTACAGTGATTGACTCCCTTTTTAGCACCAGCCTCAAGTGGCCAAAAGAGGAACTACACCTTTTCCCACTGATGTATCTAAGCTCTACTTTAGCACATTTAAAGCAGTGCTTAAAAACAGTCTCAAAAGTGTGTGTTAAGTTCCTGAGGTTGGTTGTGGTGCATAGTTTCCATGCAGCTACTTACCTGGCAGTTTGAAAACGTCAGCTAAATTTGGCACTGCTTGTCTAGCTACTTATCAATACTTTGATCTGGAAGCAGTCCCCATTTAATACCGATCCTCTCTACGTGTCCCTAAAGTGGAGCACTTAGCAGCTAAATAGCCAGAAATTTCCCATGAGGGCTGATTGAAAGCAGAGAACAAATGAGAGAGAATATTACATTTAAATTCCCAGGCGGCGGAAAGTCTAGCCCACACTGAACTTAATTGTTGTGTAATGTTGTTGCATTGAAGATGCTCTGTAAATGCTCTCAAATGAAAGGAAAGTCAGTTAATATTAACCACAGAGGTGAGAGATCAAAAACAAGTCCTGAACAAAGACTGGTAACCAGAAATGTTTGTAAAATCCAAATATGTTGCTCAGCATTGTTTTATTCCAGCTGCTATTTATTTTAAAGTGCATCCACTGACAGCATCTATTACACCAATGATTTCCAATAAACCAAGAACCAAGTATGTGCATTTACCTCAGGCCATGCTTCACAGCAGACTGAAGTACAAACACAAGCTCATACTTATATTACTCATCTTGGAGGGTCCCAGGAGAGGAAACCTCCCATAGAATTACTGCTAAGAGTATCAATTAGCCTTTATGCTGACACACTCACACTGCACATGAGCACAAGACCCACGACCAGGGAGGGTCACACAATTGCACTGAGGGAAAATGAATAAACCTCTGAAGCGGTAAAAAGGTGGCTGCAAAAGTATAATGCGATCACTTAGGTTTTGTTTTGATCAGCGTCACACAAGTAGTGCAATTTCTTGCCCAATTATCTGAAACTTTATAACCCACATTTCAGTGGTATAAATCACAAATAAATAAATAATGTCCCCCTCATGAATATCTGACAAAAAAAAGTCTCAAACTGATTTTAATTGTTTTAAAACTCTTATGTAGCAGCAGCATAAACAGACCACAAAAGGCAACAGAGCCAAAGGTTATGGCGCATCCATGAGTAAGAACTGCAGCTATTAAGTGGAAAATCTTTCTCTTCCGCTCGTGTCCACCAAGCTAAAATCCATATCCCACACAGGCTGACATCCTTCATCGCAGATTGCAAAAATAATTTGAGGGGGCATGTTGGAAATCACTACCTGAAGAAGATAAGGATAAGTGAATACACTATATATAGATTTCTGATTGGAAATGGGGAATGCAATACTGTCAGTTTTCTTAAAAATTTCTCGATCATCAGGGAGCAGCCGATGCTTTTTTTCCCCCTTTCTTTCTTTGAAACACTTGTCCTTAAAATTTATTGTTGATATCTCAGGCTGTTAAGACACTAAGCAGAAGGTAACTGAGAAGGCTGACTCATTGTCTCCTGGAGATTAATTTACTCTGTCAGACCACAGATGGATTTCAGAGGTTACTGGCTGCTTTTCAACACCATTATATCTAGCTCCAAATGTCACATTCACAAGGTGAAGAAAGGGAAGATCCACAGAGCTTTTACTCTAATTGGGGGCTGTATAAGTGCAACAGAGAGAGGGGGGAGTCCTTCTTTACACAGCCTGTGATGAGTCTCCTGACACAACATCCCTCTGCAGGGAGCCAGCTGGCCAACTTTGATTGTGGCCAGAAATAAACTTAGCTGTGACTACTCGTGTCATCGGTTTTCAACTGAACATCCTGTCCATAGGTACAAATGGGATGGGCTGAAAAAAAATACTGAAATCACAAAGAAAATGTGAATATATGATTAAAGTTTTCTTAACAAAAAAGACTCTGATCTGTGGCACCAAGCTCCTCATTCCCACATGAAACTAAAAATTTTAGTTTGAGATCACAGATATTTTAAAAAACAAAATATTTAGCACAATTAGCAAATTTTATGTTGAATTTTTTGTTTAATAATACATATTTATTGATCAAGTGAGTATGCGCGAGTCCGTCTGAGCAGTCCAATATTGCATTATATCACAACCAGTGTGAACCCGCAACACAAGGCAGGATGGATCAGTGCTGACATGTTGAAGCATTGCTTTGCTTCTTCTCCTGCTTATTTTGGTCAGCCCTTGGAAATTGTAGCCTCGGTGTCTTTTCCCAATTCACACTGAACACCACACAGGGTGCTCCTCTGCTGCTGTAGTCCATCTCCTTCAAGGTTTCTCAAGCTGTGCATTCAGAGATGCTCTTCTGCATATCTTGTTTGTAAAAAATGGTCATTTTAGTAATAGTGGCCTTTATATCAGCTTGTAGCAATGGCCTTTTGACATAAACAAGGCATTTTTTTCCAGAAAGCGGATCCCTTTTTCAACCCTTTCTCTATAAACCCTGAAGATGATGATGTGGCAAATCCCAGGACACTAGCAGTGCAAATAAAAAAAAAATAAAAAAAACGCAGGCCAAATTAAAAACCAGTTAAATTACCTTTCTGCTCCAGCCTAAATTCACCAAGTGTCTGCCACGTGATTGGCTGATTAGATATATGTGTTAACAAGGAATTCAGGTGTACTTAATTAATTGGCCAGTGAGTGTAGATAAAATGAGAAAAAGATCATTGTTATAGCAAAAAATCTGTCGCTGGTGTTAAGCACAGATTATCACAGATTATGTTTAATACATGGGAGTAGTGCGGAGCACTCATTCATATAAATAGTGTTTTTTCTGTATCTTACGCAAATGCAAACGTCTCTCTTTATAATGAATTCACTGGTGCTGATTATTGCCACTAAATGCAAAATAATGAGATGAATTATTAGAGTGGCTTAACGTAGGCAGATGTTACATCTCACACTATATGATAAAAAAAATAAAATAAAATACAGTCCTTCTGTTAAAGGTACTCAAAGAATAGCAGAGCAGATGTGACAGTGTGGCTCATTCATGTGTTTCAGCTGAAGCTCTGTGGCTGTACACAGCTGATCATTATTATTATTGTTGTTTGTTTGTGTTTTTTTCCTTTCATCAGATTTGTTCATAACAACAAAAATAGATATTCATCCAAACTAGATCATTTAAAGCGAAAAGGTTTATGACCCTCAGCTTGTGAACCTGATTGTAAAAACCTGAACTGAGTCTAACCTTGGATCTTCATAATAAATGGGAGATGAATACAAAAAGCTTTTCATTTTAAATTTCATTTAAAAAAACATCAGTTTCTCTTTTCAATTACAGCTTTTGTCCTTTTATGTGCCGTTGATATGACTGACGTTTTATGTTTCTCACACAGAAATCTCTATTGGCAGCTTACAACAGGATATTTGGAAAATGTTGAGCTCTGCAGCATGAAAGGTTGCACTTTTGAATTTATAGCCACACGTGTGTCGCCTTGCTGGGATCTAGTCTCTGGCAGGATCCTTTATCCCTCCCCCCCTAACTATAAGTTCGATGACATTTCAAGCCTGTCTCACTTCCCGATGAACAGTGGGATGCAGGAAGGATTCACACTGCTGTTATGATCACACACTAAACCACTGTGCAATGACAGCATCCGTTTTTATGTGTTTGGAGGCAACGCGAGAGCAACAATTGGGAGCAGTGGAGCTGAAAATAAGCTGAATGAAAGTTTTAGATTGAAAAATAAACACAAATGTCTCAGAGACGTGTTAAATGCAAAACCCTTCTCTCTAAAAGCAAGAAGCTGAAAACATCATTGAGCAAAAGTCACAAAACTGTAAAGGTGAAAATAAAGGTTGAACCGAGATGATTAGTGTTGCCTGACCAATGAGAACTGCCTGTAATGATGTAATTATGACTGCACATTTCTCACTACCAGTTAATCTGAACATCAACATGATGTAATCCCATAAGATCCCCAGTGGCTGATTTTCCCTTAACATGCATCAGAGACTGGCTTAATAAAGGACTGGATCCTGCTGTTGGAATGGGAATCTTTTTAGGAATAAAGAATATCCTCATTATCATTAACTTTGAGTCTTAGGAAAGATTGGATGGTTGTGAGGTTAGGAGAGTATTATCAATGACTTGAGCAGATTGTGTATAAATCCCTGCTAAATTCCTTACTGTGATTTCTCACTCAATATATATTGAACTTGACCTATTTGAAATTTGCTTAATCTAGCTGCTTTCTTCCCAAAATTTCATATGAGTGCATCAGAGGGACAATTCAGGCTGTGCTGTTTACAGGCAAAGCTAGAGAGCCAATGCTGAGATGGTTTGGATATGTGCAAAGGAGGAATGATGGATATATTGGGTAATGGATGTTGAATATCCACAGAAAGTGCACATGCGTCAACCATACAGTCCTGCTTTTTCTCTTAGTTTATTTTTTCTTACTTATTTCTTTTCCTTTACTTTATTTTACATAATTTCTTTAGGGATTGATAAAGTATTCCGATTCGGATTCTGATGTGGATGTGGTGAAGTGTATTTGCATGGTTCCAGTCTTGCAGTGATGGTTCAGAACTTGTATTGGTGCATGAACCAAATCACTGAACTTGATAGAAGTTTATCCTGCTTTGGAGTGTAGGAAGGTTTTAAGCGGAGCTTTGGGATTACAGAAGCAACAAAACTCTCAGATGTGTTTTTTTCTGACATTTTCAGAAAATATCAGATTGTTATTCTGCTCTCATGAGCCACTTTGTTAGGTACACCTTATTTATTAATCTCTGTCTCTCTTCTACAACATGTCTTTTATCCTGTCTTCCTTCTCTCACCTGAACTGGTCGCAGCAGATGGCGCCCCACCCTGAGCCTGGTTCTGCCGGAGCTTTCTTCCTGTTAAAAGGGAGTTTTTCCTTCCCACTGTCGCCAAAGTGCTTGCTCATAGGGAGTCATTTGATTGTTGGGTTGTTCTCTGTTCTCTGTATCTATTATTGTAGGATCTACCTTACAATTTAAAGCGCCTTGAAGCGACTGTTGCTGTGATTTGGCGCTTTATAAATAAAATTTAATTGAATACACCTGTTCGACTGCACATTTATATAAATATCTAATCAGCCAGTCACATGGCAGCAACTCACTGCATTCAGGCATCCTTTTCTGACTTACATTTACAAAGTTGTCATTTTCACCAAGTAAATATGATAAATAGATGCAGCTGAAGAAAATGCTAACAAGTGGATTTTTAAAGGAAATGCATTCAGTAGTTTTTCAAAGTTGCATGTTCATTTAAAAAATACTTGAAAAATACAGTATGATCAGCTTGTGCTTTCATTTAAAACTGCAAAATGTTACTGCCTTATTCTAAATTTGAAGTAGTTGAAACCAGTGATGAAAATTGCACCCCAAGTTCAGAAGAATTACACACTTCATGTTGGGTAATTACAATGTAAGTCGCAGGCTGATTTTGATCCTTTTCATTTAAATTCACAAGTTAGTGGAACAAGTTGTGAATGTAATACTTTATTTTAATTATACATATCATAAGTTAAATTTGCCCAACACACATTTTCTCCAGACTAAAAAATTATTTTTAAAGACTGAAAAAACAATCTGGACCTGATAACTACTTTGAGGACGGACCATTACTCTCGGGCCAGTCATGCCGCTGTTACAATTAAGGGTGCACTCGGTGCCATTGTTTTCTTCCCGCTGTATGACTTCTTCTTTATCTTCTTACTTTCTTATGCTGCAGACTAAATTTGGAGTGAATTACACACCTCGCTTGTGCTGCGTGATGGATATGAATCTAAACGTGTGAAATTGGAATCGCTACGTCGTGGGCTTTTTAAATCTGTTCTGTTTCTGGTTATGGAAACTAACTCAATCATTGTTCGCACTAAGACTTGGCTAGGTTGTGTTCAATCTATATGACAAATCCACTCAGATAAACACCTGCATAGCTAAAGCCCTGGAGAAAACATAACAAAAGTCAGGTGCTAATGATATCAAAACATTTGGGAAGCTGTTTAAAGTCAGACTGTTAAGAGGTTTTAAAAGCCTCCCAACCCCTCCTTTTATCAAATGCTTCCCGGATATAGACATTGATGTCAGAGCAAAGCAGACACTGACAATCATATAAACTGCCTCTTGGTAAACCTGTGACAAACAAACAGAAAGGAAACGGGTTTTTCTCTTATATTTTCTGAAATTACAGGGGAACAGACTTAGAAGACTTTAAGTGAATGGAAGGTATTGTGTATTAGTAATCATTATTTCTCTTCTAATACCAACACAAAATAAAACAGTCTTTATACTACATACATGCCTTTAAGGTGGCATGAACTAAAGCTACAGTACTACTGGTTCTGTCCAAGATCCAAACCTGGAAAAGCGTCACTGACAATGGATGTATAACAATGAATGAGCAGGTAAGCAGGAGGGCAAGGAGGGAGGCCTGATGGGTAAGTATTAGTGCGAGGGCTATGGAGAGTGTGCAGGTAGGCAGGTACTCCAGCCAAGAGTCTATTTTCTTTGGAGGGGAGAAATAAAACTACGCCAGGGCAGGTGGGTACTCACAAGACGGAGCCTCTTTTCAGAAGAGTCAGGATCCAAAACTTCAACAGCTTCATGCAGCAGGGGGTCAAACAACCGGGACGCACCAGGAAGAAACTAGGGAGGGGGATAAGAGCGCAAAGTTAGTACACAGGAAGTAAAACACAAGAAAAGAGAGCCCAATTATGGCTGCTAAGTAGAACCATCTGGCCCGGTCCTTAAATCCACTGTTGAGAAAATGGAAGAAAAGTGTTTGTGCCGCATCTCCAGGTGGAGCTTCCTGGAGGGGGGGGTGACCACCACGCCCAGCACGCAGGGGTGCCGCCACAAATTCTGGGCCCTATGGAAACAAAATTTCTGGGCCATCTACATTTTTCACAGATAAAATTTAGTATGATGCGACATGCCTGCATTTGTCACTGTCTGAGCTGCGTCATAGCAAGAGACGCTATGCTAGCGACCGTAGCTTGGACGGACGGGTGGAACAAACCATTGTGAAAGGGAGGGGTGTGTCATAAACAGTACATTATTATTATACATTATTTGTTAAATATTATTAAATATATGGTCAAAATAGACAAAATGCACTATGTGTAGGAGGGTCCTAGCACATTTAACATATATATTAAAAAGGGAAAAGAAATAAGAAAAAAAGGGATCTGGTCTTCTGGGCCCTTCCTCTGCCTGGGCCCTTAGAATCGTCCTAACCTTCCACCCCTTTACAGCGCCCCTGCCAGCATGGACAAGAGACTCAGAGGGAGGGAAAGGGAAGGAATTGCCAAGCCATGAAAAAAGTCAATAAAAATGGATACAAAATACCCTTTATCACAGCTTTCAGATTATCAATGCAATGGAAAAGCGAATAATGAGCCGACATCATGTGTGAGAGACAAAATAACAGGTGGGTATAGTATATGAAAGCTGTATTGTGAGCCTGGAGAGTTTCAAAGCGCTTCCACAGCATTCATTATCAAATAAAGGTTGAATCTATCGTGTGCCAAATCCTCCTTTTTTATGGCCTTTTTGTTCTGTTTTTTAAACTAAACATGAAACGAGCCGTTCTATCTCGTCTCACTGTGTTTTTTTTAATGCTCTGAACATTTAAAGTACGTGTTCTAAGCTAAATTCAGAACTGAAAGGTTGAGTGGGTGTTTGGGACGTGTATGTGGGGTGAGCTTTATTGTAAAAAGTCTCCTATGTCTCTCAAGCTTTTCAGAACCTGTTAATAATAGTAACCGTACAGCCCATAATACAAAAACCACAAAGCTTAATAGCAACACCACAAACCGCAGCCTCAGAGAGATTCAAAGCTCTGATAAACTGTCAATAACTATTAAACATTCAAAGGTTTACATTTATTATTATTGGAACGAGGCTGCTGACATGCTAATACTTGTGTGAATCCTGGATGCATATCAAAATTGTAAAAATATTAAGAAACAATTTAGTTACAGTAATTACTAAACAATTACCGTTAAAACAATAAACTATATTTTAAAAAATAATGCAGAAGTAATCATAATAAAATAAAAGAGACTTTCCAGGAAATCCATTTCTCAGTTGCTTTAGCTGAGAAGCGCTGTAGCAGAAAAACACTGATTAATCCGTGAGCCATTCTTCGTTCGTGTCTGTATCTGTGACTAAAGCTCTCGCTTTGCTTTTCTAAATTTTTAATTTGTTACACCTGGAAAAGTTCAGACGGGAAAAGCTCGTTTGTGGATTTCAGCTGCTGTGAATCTGAGTGCTAAGTTGTAAAGTAGAAAATGGAAACTGCCACTTCTGATGGGAATCAGCAACCGATTTTCATCCATCTGAGACGACGCAGGGAAAGTAAAAGGCCCGTGTTGATAACAATTCATGAAGATGATGGAATCACATTGGACTGAATGAAATGTATTAAAGATTGGCAATAAAATGGAAACTCTTTCAAATATTACACAAATTTGTCAGGATGCAGCTGCTGAGAGCACCTTCAGTCCTGCTGTAGTGGTTTATCACCTTATGTTCTCAGGTATACTCCTACAGCCTTCGCTCACACCACTTGTCGTGTTTTAGATGTGCTGTGATTCATACTGATTAAGCAATTTTTTGGTCACACAACTTGTATTCTTGTTTTCATTAGCCTTTAGCTGAAATACGTAACCAACTGTTTATCTGTTTTAAATAAATTCTCCACAAAGCCGAGTGAAGAACACACTCGAGGAGGTAGAGAATTCTACAATCATTACATCACAAACCGCTGATTACACTCAAGAGCCAGACGGCCGGAATAAACTTAGTCAGAAAACATCTTTTGATAAACAGTTCTAAAAAGAAGATTATCTGGCAAGATTAGAGAAACAATTAATGATCTGAAGCGTGTGAATTATATGTCAGATGGAGACAGTCTTACCTTTTGTATGCGTGCCAGTTGATGATGTCATTGTTGAGAGCAGGATGAATTCTGAAGTGTACACGCCTCTCATCTCTACTCAGATTCAGCCAAATGCTTCAAAACTGATCAGATAATGATAATTAATGACCCAAAGCTTCTTACAAAACCATCCCAAAACTTTCTCATAGCAAAGAAATGGGATCAAGGACACTTGGGTAAACTGTTTACCCAAAGGTTAGATTGGGCAATGTGCAGGAAAAGGACATAAGAACTACATCTGAGACTCGCCAGGCCTCGTTAATGTGTTAGATGTTAAAGTTCATTAGACTGCAATTAGAAAAGAACAGAGGGTTGTTGCCAGGAACAAACCATGATGCTTCTGATAAATTGTCCTTTGCACAGATGAGATGCTCAACACCATATTTGGTGAAAACCAAACACAGCATATCAACACAAACACGTCATACAAAAGGTCAAGACTTGTGGCGTCGGGGTGGTGATTAGGGTTTGTTTTGACACTAGAGCCTTCCAGTCGCTGAGTCGAACATGAATTCAAACGAGGCCATCATCTCTGTGACGCCTAAAGACAATGATCCCAAGCACAGCAGCAAATCTACAACAGAGTGGCTCAAAAATCAAAGAATCGACATGCTGCAATGGACCAGTCCAAGTCCAGACCTTAACCTGACTGAAATACTGTGACAGGGTTGCAGTGACATAAATCAATTCCTGCAAACTTCAATGAACCGAAGCAACGCCTTAAAGAAGAGTGGACCAAAAAAAAAAGTCCTCAACTTGCAAGCTGCTCAATAATTTTCACAGGACTGTATGTTTGTTAATCGTGAATGTAATTAAATAGTCTTAGTGTCTGAATATTATCTGATATTTAAAACACGTGGCCATTTTTTAAACACTGGAATTTGCAGGTCTTCTTTTCGTTGTTTTTCCTTTGTCTACCTTTTAAATTTGATCTGGCCAGTTACAGCTAGTGCACCTGGCTGAGGGTGCTTCTCTCACCATTCATCTGCAGCTGGAGAGGAGTTCAGTGGGAACAGATCGAATCCAAGGTTAGAGAGCCCTGAACGAGCTGTTCAGGGAGGATTCTTCAAGCCTGTGTGTGTCATTACAGCACACAGATGGATAACGATTTTCCACTAAATCGACCTTTTATCATTTCACACGAGGAAGAAAATGACTCTGTCCCTTGATTTCTTTTTTTTTTCTTTTTTCTTTTTTTAAAAAAGGTTCCAATATATGTATTAAGCGAACGTACTTGGCTGAAGCAGCCAAACCCACTGACAAAAGATAATAGGGAATTTTGAATTAGGGAATTTAAAGGCTGCTTCGGCTTCCTCATTAAGACAGTAAACCTGAACACGTTTCTCTACTGTACTTCTTTATAAAGAGAAACTCTGGTCCATCATGGTTGTGCTTTTCCTCTGAGAGCCCCTCTCTCTGTATCCACAGGTGAATCAGGTCATCGTGGTGAAATGTGTACATGGATTCAGACTGCTTTAATATTATTATATCATAATGATCTTTTATAGAAAACGTTAATGTCAAAAGAAGTGATGTCAAAGGGAAATCTGTTATTATTTAGGTATAATTTTTGATCACGGACAACACTGACAACACATTTCACATAAACTTTCTTTATCAATGCTTTATTATATATTACATTTGCTTGAATATAACACTGGTGCAGCGCAGACTCCACCAGATTTATTAGATGTACTTATTCGAAGTTCATTTTGATGAAAGCTCCACTGTAAACTATTTACAACAAAGTAAGAATAAACGAATGTTAAATAAATGTTCAAACCATGTCTTTGAATTTTCCTCAAAAGGGTTTTGTGTGCGTTCAGGATGTACAGTTCTCGGCTGCTGAGAGTGACTCCTACAAAGCTGAAGGTAATTATTTCACTGTATGTTTTTACTCCACTCTGTTGGCCCAGTAAAGTGTGCGCAGTCTATGAAGCCAAGTCCGCCAACCTGAGCAGTTATATTTGTCCCTCTCATACAGGACTGTAGCAGGGGCAAGACAAACATTTTAAAAATGTAAAATTTTAATTAAAATTTACACTCAACGGCCACTTTATTAGGTAAACTTTATTAGTACCAGGTTGGAAACATTCCATAGAGATTTTGGTTCAGGACAACTACATCCTTTGAGTAAAGTGAACTCACTGTTATGTTCACGGGCAGTCTGAGAAGCTTTGTGACGTGCTGTTTTATCCTGCTGGAAGAAGCCATTAGAAGACGGGTACACTGCACTACACGTGGTCAGGAACAATACTCAGGTGATTAAATAATGCTCTGTTGGTACCGAGGTGCCCAAAGTGTGAAAAGAAACTATTACATCACTACCACACCAGCAACCTGGATGGATCCATGCTTGCCGTTTATGCCAAATGACCCTACCATCCAAATGCTGCAGCAGAAATTGAGGCAGATAAGATGAGGCAACTTTTTCCAGTCTTCTAGTGTCCAGTTTTTGTGGGGCTGTGAACTGAAGCCTCGGTTTCTTGACTTAGCTGACAGAAGTGCCACCTGGTCTGGTCTTCTGCTGCTTTAGTTCATCTGCTACAGGGTTTAACCTGTTTAACTGTTTGGACATCTCTGCATTTCGTCCGTGTACATCCACATTGCATACTGGATGTGCATATGATTTGCTTCTCTAATAACTGAAACACTGCGTCTGTTTACCAGGGCGTGCTCTTCAGTGCAGTTCAATTATCCTGTAGATAATTTTTCAATGAGAGCTATTCAAATTCTGTTTGTGCCAAATGTGTCAGTATCCTCTATTATCAGGGGTATAAACAGGATGTAAAACAACACACTGGAGTTCAGCGACATGGGAGACGGGGTGGGAGACTCTGATCTGTGGCTCTTTCAGCTGTTCGACTCGGGGTACACATCAGGAACACAAAACCCGTGTTTCAGGATTAATTAAAAACCTTTATTTTCTCTCTCAACGAGTCTTTGTGCTAAAATTTCAAATGAGCATTAAAAAATGATTTCCTGTTATTTGCCTGAACATGAAAGCACTCACTGATTAATAAAGGGTGATTCATGGAACAACACAACAGCTTTGTTGCAAATTGGTTTATCATAAACTCATGTGCCCTCAAACAGTTACTCGGAGCCAGTTCGAACAAAGGAAAGGAAAAGTGATCAGTGCCTGAAGTTGGGTCCAAGAACAGAGACTCAGATTAATGACTGAAATCTTGAATAGGCTTTGTTTGGACAAATGAATTCATGACAAGCTCAGTGAATGTGTGTACTGTGTGATGTCAGAGGCTCTGATTGTTAAATATATTCACTGGCAGCCAGGTTTCTCTTTATAAATGCTGTACATGGTTTATCCAGGTTGCTTTAATTCAAGATTAGAAAGCAGTGATTGCTATCCCGACTCATCGTAGTTTAAACTCTGCTTAAACCATCTCAGAAATGTAAACACTGGCTCTCCACAAGTTGTCTGCTGATAAGAACTTTACTCACAAAGAACCTCTTCCTGCAAAAGAAATCAAACATCCAAGCAACAACTTCCTGCATCAAACATTTCTCGGCAGAAAGAGATAAACACAAAAGGTCATTCATCTCTCCCTAGCACGCCTGAAGCCACACACCTCTGCTTTACACTTTGAGCTGAGTCACATGAAGTTTGATTGAAATCTGCTTTTTTAAAAACTATATATACTTACATCTGATTACATCGAAAGCCCTGGGGGAATAACTTTAAAGTACTTCTTTTCATTTTCTCATGTTGACATCTTAGGTGAAACTTTAATAAAATACATACTGATCCCCACGAGGTATAAGACCGGCGAGGTAAACGCCGTATCTGTGGTGGTTAAATGAGTCATTATGCTGTTTTAGATACACTTATGTCAAATGCATTAAGGAGTGGAACTGTGAGTAAGAGAGTGCATTTCGTTGGCAGACGCTGAGATTAAGCTGTGTTAGCCAGACTGCGGATACATAATTCAGTGTCTGTCTTACCACTTAAACCAACTTATCTGAGAATGGAAGTCCACATTTGCACTTTAGCTCAAGCTAAGGCAGCACACTTCTTTCACTCTATCACTCATTAGCCGAGGGTTTTTCAGACTGGCTTGCAGCTTTGTTCTTAATTTTGGTGACTAAAATATCTTAAGACTTCTTAATGAAATTTTCCACATGAATCTATGTGTTTGAAAAGTTGGCAAGACCGAGGCCTAATCATTATTGAGTGTCTTTGTTAGAGCCCGGGCCACAAGTTTCTGTGGGACCCACGTGATTTGAGCGTTTAGGCTCCAAGTAGGATTAAAAGCTCAAGTCAAACACTGCGTCCTTTTCTTCTTCTGTCATCATCAATTTTCCTTCGTCACATCCATGAACTTCCACTGTGATCTTTTCCTCCTGCCCTGCAGCTTTATCTTGCCATTCCTCTATAAAACTAATTTCTAATCTTAGCCATTTTGGTCACTCGCATCAAAACCTTAACATCTGCGATTCCAGTCCAGCCTGCTGTCTTTTTGTCAGTGCCAGTGTCTTAAAATCATACACCACAGCTGGTCTTGCCATCATCTTTAGACCTCCCCTTTCACTCTTGCTGCTATCCTTCTGTCACAAATCACCCCTGACAGTCGTCTCCACTCTGCCCGCACTCTTCTCTTCTCCTCTCTTGTGCACTGTCCACTACTTTGGATGGTTAAACCCAGGCATTTAAACCCATCCCCCTTTCACTATCTCTGATCCTTGCATCCTTCACCTTTCCACCTACCTCACCTTCATTCTATCTTTTTTTAATGGTCAGAGAAACGTGCCGGGACGGTTTTCTCAGTAAGCAGAAATCTGCACGTAATAATCAGCTCATCCAAGGATGGAAGTTATTCAGTCAACCCTGCTTTTCTTTCACAACAGCAGACTAGGCATGATGTATTTCGGTCACTTCCTTCCACAGATGTTGCGTTACAGGCGGCATATTACGGTAGTTTATAATTTAAGACTTTGGGAGGCCTTTCCTGTGAATGCTCTGGTGGTCCACATGCATTCTGAGTGAGAGTTCCTGCCCCGAGGCGAGTGAGTCTGTGGGTACACCATGCAAAAACTAGACATTCAAAAGTGATGAATTATCAAACCGGCAGGTGGTTGGATCGTCACCATGGAGAAAATTCATTTCTCCTTTATTTCACATTCAAGTCATGGGTGTTGATCAGTTAATTTGCAACTATCAGCGGGCCTGCACCATTTTTTTGTAGCCTGCAGAAACAGACGTCTTAATGGAAGTCCCTTCACTGCACAGCGAAAGATTTTTAAAGCCACTTGTGTATGATACATTATGAAGGAGCAGCTTCAAGGCTTAACCCCAAAGTTCTTGTTTAAGAAACATGTTGGTATCATTGTCTCATAAACTATTCAACAGTATAGTGGGGGAGAAAATACCATATTCACTTACGGAAACATGATTTTGGCTCCTGAGGTAGTTCTGTAAATATTTGATGACAGAGTGGTGGGTGTGACTTAGTGCCTGCCAGCAGACGTGTGAGCTTTGCTTTAGAACAAACATGACAAACGCCTGTTTATCATCAGTTAGTTTTGGTATGATATTACTGCACTTCTGTCAGTGATGTGCTTTTATTTCTTCCACACGTTATGTGATTGTAACCGGATTAGATATGTCAGCTGTTTTAAATCTTTTTTTTTTTTCCCCCTTACACACATTTATATTGCATTTCACAATAAAAGCCTGATTTCAGTGTACCAAAACTTGTCTGTAATCCATTATTCTGTGGGACCAAAGGAAAAACAGAAAGGTGGCGTAGTGGAGTCCCTGCTTATGTCCCATGTCGGGTGAGTTACACACAGTGCTGAGACAAGTCCTTTTCATTTTTCTGCAAAACTGATTTACAGTACTGTATGTTTTTTATATATTAATATTCAAAGGTGGTCTTTATGCATATGAAAGACCAGTGGTAGTACTTATAAAGTGCTTGTGTGTAGGTAACCCTGAATGGATTCACAGGCCAGGATTTCACTGAATGCTGCGTTTCAGCAAAAATTTGAGGATGTGACAAATTTGAATCATGCTTACGTTTCTACTTCCACCTTTCACGCCACTGCATACATCTAACTGATGGCAGTGACTTTGGAGACTGAAACTAAACATTAGTTCAATATTATTAAAAATAAATGACCTCTTCTACCTAGATGTCAAATGAAGGTCATGGTTAAATGCTTAGCCAGCCTTTGTTCTCTCATCCTCCAAGGCCTAGAGGATTGTTATGAAGTTTGAAGACAATCCTTAAAAATTGGAAGTAATATAAAGTTTTACTGATTTTCCCATTTAGTGTGAACTTGACCCAATTTTCACCAAAATGAAATTAGCTTGAGTCATTATTGGCATCTACTCTAACACAAAATTTGAACAAGATCTCTTGGGAACTGTGAAAGCCAGACAGCTAACAGCTAACAGACAGACTTCTTCTTATCTGATTTCTCGATAGTCACGCTCTGATGCAGTTTAACACAGGCTTTGAAAATAGCAAATAAGGTATTAAAAAGCAAACTTTATTAAAGTATTTTACATTTTTTACTAAAATTTTCTTTCAGTTTTTTTTCCCAGACTCATAAACTGAAGTAAGTCTTAGGGGGAAAAATTACAGCCATTTTTCTATTTACATTTTCATAAAGCATCAGTTTACAGTTTCAGCTAACATTCTGGTGAAGTACAGCACCGCGGGCTGTGCAGTCAGGTTCTTGATGGCGTATGCATGCCCTGTAAGAAGAGAACAATAATTGTAAGAAACAAATAAAAGCATCAAAAAATGTGCATTTATCAATAAAGCATGTTAAAGATTATGTATTTACAAGTGATGTTATGGTCAGCTAGATAGTTGGCTAATTTTTTTGTTCTTTCATAGTAAATGTAAATAGTCTTACCAGACTCCACCACAAAAGATTTTCCAGGAGTGAAGCACGACTCACAGCCATCGATGGTCACACCCACGGAGCTGGTTAGTAAATTAAAAACCTTTAAAATAAAAACAGAAATAAATAATGGAAATACTTTAGGACTCAGGACTGTTGTATAAGAGGCCTAGTCACTGCATAATTAGAAGTGAGAAACAGAATCAAGTAGTACGCACTGTTGTAGCACTGTGGTCCACCCAGAGAGGCTTCTTCATGAGGGATCCCAGCAGCAGCTTTCCACTACAGAAGGAGTCGGTGCTCACATCCACCTGGAGGCCCATAGCTCTGTCTTGGTAGAAGTACCAGTCAAACTGCTCTGGAGTGACACCAGCATCGCCTAAAGCAAAACAAAAAAAGGCATTGGAATCATTAGACGACTAAATTTTATTCATTGAAAAGGTCTCGTCTACATTTAAGACAAAGCAAATAAAATTAGATAAACACATCATTTTTTTTGATGCAAGCATTTTAACTGTTTTATTCTAATCCTAACTGACAATAAAGAGAAAATGAATAAAAGATGTGATGATCATCTGTTCAGTTAGGACAGATGAACTACTGTGAATCCATTTCAGCTGTTTTGGTGCAAGTGACAACAGGTGCACTGGAGAGGCAACAACATGGTTTAACAGATGTTTGCCATGGACCACTGCTTTCTCCTTATCCCTCATGACTGATTGTTCTCAGTTTGGCTTTTTGCTTGTTTTTGTTCCTGCTGGGAACACGAGATGATGCCTTCAGCCCATTCTACTCGTACAGGTAGCCCAGCTCCTCCAGGATGGCACATTCATACATGTTGTTGCAAGAAGAATTGTCGTGTCTCCTAGCAGAGTCTAAAGAGCGTGGAGAAGGTAACAGATGGGCGGTTACATGAGAAGAGCCGAACAGAGCTATAGAAGCTCATCAGCCCTGCAGCAGGACGGATATTGACTCCTTTGTGTGAGCAGCAGTATGGCTGCAAAGTTCCCCACAAAACGACCAAACTGTCAGAAAACGACTCCATGAGCATGGCATGAGGGTCCTTTAGTGGGACCTATGCTCATAGCTCTGCACCAAGCAGCTCAACTGACATTTGTCGGTGATATACCTCCCCAGACTATCGCTGACCCACTGTCAAACCAGTCATGCAGGGTGATTTTGAAGGCAGCATAACATTTGCTACAAACGGTTGTCTCGAGACTCTTTCACATCTGTCACATGTACTCAGTGTGGCCCTGTGCTCATCTGTGAAAAGAGAGAGGCCAGTAGGGGTTCTGCCTATTCTGGCGTCCTCTGGCGAATGCCAAATGAGCTGCACGGTGCTCGGCTGTGAGCAGGAATCCCACTAAAGGAAGTAAGGCCCTCATGGCATGCTCATGCAGTCTGCTGCTGACAGCTTGGTCAGAAACATGCACATGAATCGCCCACTCAAGGCCATTTTGTAGACCTCTGGCAGCGCTCCTCATGTTCCTGCTAACACAAAGGAGCAGATGCTGCTCCTTCTTCGTCGATCCCCTTTTAAATGCTTGTCCAGGAGTCCTCGGGTAATGACCCCTGTCACGGCATCTTCTCCACACTGTTGAGATTGTGCTGCGAAACATAGCAAACTGTCTCGTGATACGCTGTCCTGAAGGAGCTGGACTACCTGTGCAACATGAATGGACTTCAGACCAAACTGCTTTACAAATAGCACAAACTGCACGTAGTCATTTACCCCCAAATAGCTCATTTTTTATAACGCTGTAAAAGACAACAGACATTTAAACACCTGCATCTGAGAAGTCTGTCAAGGAAGTTATTTTTTCCTCACTCCTTATAATTTTCTTACTGTCTGGTGTAGCTAGCCAGAGGCTCCTGAACCACTCAGCCAGGTTGGCCATATCCTTCGGCTGTAAGATCAGCGGTTTGAGGGGAGGGGCACAAAGATCTGAAGCAGAGAGCAGAGCTCGGCTCCTGGATGACGGCAAAACTGAAACATAGTAAAAATAAAACACAGATATTTATTATGAAAAAATTATATTTTTAAAACCATTCAGGCATGCACCCAAACTCTAATCACACTTTCAGATATTTATCATTTATATTCAAGCCAACTGAGGTTAACACACGCTACCATTATTGAGCTGTAAATATTGCAGTATGAATCCTCGTATTTCCATCCTGACAGACGAAAATGTCAGATGTGGCGGATTTATTTCATTAATTCAAGACTGAACTCACAGCGACACACACCGATTCATCCACAACAAACACTAGATCGGGCTTCGGCCGGGTCTACTACTACAAAACAACAAGGAGAAAGCTTCAACAAAAAATACTACTCTAATGAATTTGAATCCTTTCAAACCCATTTCTGAGTCTGTTTGGTAGTTTGTGGGACGAACAGGTTTTTTCCTAGTTGGTCTGACATTGAAAATCATTGATAGAACCAATTCTGCTCTTAGTTATTTACTTATTCATCCAGGTTTTAAAAACTGCCAGTGCCCCAGGTTCCTCCTTCAATTACTGTTACTGTAATATTTATAATAAACAGGGCGCTTTACTAGGTCAGTCAAACCACTGTAAAGTGCATTTCCACCTCAGCACAGCGCAGCCACTCTCTCTGCAGATGCCTGCAGTATCAGAAAGCACTGAGAGGCTAGGAGAGATTATGAATGAAATATCAGATGATCACAGAGCTTAATGGTTCTGGGCATGTCACCGGCCTGAAATCTGACCCAAAATGGAAAGAATTTCAGGGCCTTGAGTTTTATAAAAACAATAAAAAAGCATTTTTTAAATTACCAAAATACTTAAAGGGGTTTAATTTTAAAACAAACCAATAAAATTAAATCCTTGTTGACTTGGGCTCGTCCGTCTCATGGCCTTTGTACTGCAGTTGGAGCAGCCGGTGTTTTAGTCTTTACACTTTATTAAGTTTTATAGTGAAGCATTTTTTTTCCAGAGAAATGTGTGACATGTGATTTGAAAGATAACACTGTGGAAAATGTTTTGATGTAATTTAAAACCCACTTATGCTGTCAGCATCGTCATAGTCTTCCAGGTCAATCATGGAGGACGGTCCACTCCTGTGGACTTGTGACCTGCCAAAAAACAAAGATGACAGTGAGAAAATATAAAAAAGTCAGAGGTTAAGAGGAATTCAGGCGTCATCTGGGTGATACCTGTTGTCCCGTATGGTCTCCTGGTTGTCTGGGCTGTTGTCAGCTGCATGAGCGTTGCTGACTGCTACACAGATTTCCTCAGCAGGACGTGATCTGACATTACATCTGTTAGTCTGACGTCTGTCCACAGTCGAAGACTCTATGACTGAAGCAAAAATGTCTTTAAACGCTGCCATAGAGCGTTTGACAGTCTTGGGAGTCATCAGTGACTTTGCTGTCAAAGGAGGCACTGGAGCGCCTCCTAGAGGTTTTATTGAGACTGCCGTGTTGCCATTTTTGGGAACACCGAGTCTGGGAGATTTGCTCTGTTTAGACTCTTTCTTCCTTTCTTTTTTAGGTTCGGGTTTCTTGGGATGAAGCTGCTGAGGCCTTGAGGACATGTTCTCCAAATCTTCAGCCCCATTGTTGACCACCCACCAGTCACCCGGCGCCCTCCTTCTCCGTCTGGCTGAATCTGCTTCCGTGAGCCGCTCCTTAGGTCGATTTTGAGACACTTTGGGTGCTTTTGGTGTGACTGACAGTTTTCCATTAGAATCGTGCTGATATACTTTCTGAAATATCTTATCTCCTGTAACAAAAAGCACATTTCCTCAAATAAAGTTTTGAGATATTGAACTTTTGTGTTTAGACTCTTTGCTACTTAATATTTCACACCAACTCTGAGGTAAACAAGGAGCACCGAGAGTACAAACATTTCAGAGAATACTTAAGTGTTACTTTTAATGTAACAATATTGTATTTTGAATACATTTATTTTGTTGTCTTTAAGTGTTTTTTTATAAAATTTGTAGTGCAATAGAAGCAAGTGCAAAGTGCAGCCTTTTGATGTGCCCTAGTGGAACCCATTCTAATACACCGGACACAATTTTGAGTGCAATTATTTTTATTTATGTGTAGCATTTATTCCGCTGTTTAATAAAATTTGTGTTAAGTTTTTAGCCATAAATATGAACTTAAAAAAGTTTTAATCCCAAGTTTATCTTGTTCTGTCATTTTGCCAATTTAGACAAATAATTCATTGAGTTGACCTTGAAGATCTTGGTGGATGTAATCCAAATTTTAATGGCTTAATATTATCACACTATGAACTCATAGCCAA
This sequence comes from Hemichromis elongatus, assembly GCA_015108515.1. NCBI lineage: Eukaryota > Metazoa > Chordata > Actinopteri > Cichliformes > Cichlidae > Hemichromis > Hemichromis elongatus. Next base: position 39,202 of record VUQR01036232.1, read on the forward strand.
CAAGATTGACCTATTTTAACGCTTGTTTGGAAGACTGAACTACATGTCAAGACATCTGTTGAAAGTCGATCCAACACAAAAGGCCAAATTCTCTATGTACATGTTCATCATTACTGAGTCCGATAGCACAAAACTCCTCTGTAGTACTGGCACTTTTACCTCGACCTTACCTGAGTTAAGGCTGTGGTGCCTCTGAGTAAAGACCAAAGGGCTAGACTCCATCTGGTCCGATTCTTGATCCGGGACCTCCTGCTGGTCTGGCTCTTCGGTGTGCTCCGGCTCAGCTGTTATTAAATCTTCATCAGTTGCTTTCATCTTGTCTAACATTTCTACTTGTTCATTTCGTTTTTTGCTCTGTTTTGTTTTCCTATTTTTAACTATACTCATCTGCTGACTGAGCAACACTTTAAGCTGTTTCTGATTTCTTTTCTTTGAGACTTTGCCTTTCTTTGCTTTTGCGGGTGAAGAAACTGCTGCGCCGGTGTCTTTAGGTTTCTGTTTGGACTTCTTGTGCTCGGCCTGCTGACTGTTGTCCGTTTCCTCTGTGCTCTGAGGGCAACTCAACCACCACTCTCCTGTTGATTTCCTTTTCCTTTTCCCGAGAGCCTCGCAGTCTTCAGATGAACTCCCTTTAGAAACAACTGGCTGGTTGTTTTGTTTCGCCTGTCCATCTGTTTCACAATTCAAAGCTTCTGTGTCTAAAAGGATCAAAGGAAAAACATATATAAAGTAAACAAGGTGTGTTCAGTGAATCAAGGAAAAAATTATGTTGCAATTCCAAAAATTAACATATTTTGATGATAAAGATCAAAAATGTAATCAAACTTCAAAGGTTAAGATCACATAATATGACAACAGTTAGCAAAAATATATTTAACAAAAAATTACAGAAGAGGTTTTAAAAGATACAAAAGACTCACCAACAGTAAAAACCATGTCTTCAGTATCTCTGGGCTTTTCACTGCTCTGCTCATCAACATCCTTAACAGCAGGTTCTCCCTGTAGCTCTTTCCTGTTTGCCTTTCGCGAGTTAGCCCTCTGTGTCTTGGTATTTTCTTTACCATCTTTTGAAGACTTTGGTTTCTTTGTTTCAGCAGACTTACTTGCTTTTGTTTCTGTTTTCTTAGAGGGTTTCGCTTTTTCTGTTTTCCGGCTGGCTGTGTCTTTAGGCTGATCTTCTGCCTCGTCACTTTCCTCTGATGAAGTCTTCTTGAGCTGCTGCTTCTTTTTTTTTGGTTCTTCTTGAACCAATAAGTCACCAACAGGAGCATCCTGAGGAGCGGGAAGCCTATCGTCCTCATTTCTAGGTCCAGTCTCCTCGCTGTTCTTTTCTTTCTTAGTTTTCTTCTTAATTTTCTGATCGACAGCCTGACCTTCCGGTTTACTTTTTGACTTTTCTGTTTTGTTTTGTGGCTCTGGCATCTCCAGTGATCTATCCTTTGTCCTCTTATCGTCTGAGCTGTCTTTGTCTGTGCTGGAAGTCCTGCTGTGGCTTTGTTTCCTACTGGTCGCACTTTTATTTGGGATGGAAAACCACAGAGGTGTATCATCTTCTAGGATCATAAAATCATCCTCTGGTTCAGGGGGAGGAGTGGGTACTTTAACTTGTTTCGTCCTGGAACTTAAAAAAACAAAGACAAATATATACAATTTCATTTTTTAGGAAAGAATATGACTGAGGCTATGTGGTATTATGTAATACAGACATGTTTAGGGAAACAAGTTATAAAGGTGTCCTTTGATCTCAACTCACCTTAAAGGTTTTGACTGTACTGCATCTTTCAGTTTCAGCAGAAAAGCTGTCATATCTTTTCCTGCTCTTGTGGACGCCACAGGAGCTGGGACATCAGGCTCCCGGCTCACTGTTTGAACAGCTGGCTCTGTGCTTTCCTGACTCCTGTAAACAAAGAAGACATAAAATGTAACTGAAATAACCAAACAGGTTTCATGAGCAACCGGAAACACTTGCCTAGTCATTTGAATCAGTGTTGCTGCCTCCACTGATCACTAATACAGTATGTTTGAAGTGCTATATAATCTCATAGCCTATAAATGTTGTTTATCTTTTATCACTGTTGTGCAATATTTCTGTGTATGTTTGTTTGACTACAGTTTTTTTACTTCTAAAAAGTAAAAAAGGGAAGTATTAAACAGAGACACCGGTCAACTCGGGGACAAATGTCGAAACTAAAACATCTTGTACAATTAATGGTCACATTTACAGTATCAATATCCCTTCCTCCTGTAAAAACACCCAACACAGTATTTAAATGAAAAGCAACCTTACCCTTGTAATTCAATCTCCTTATTGTGGCCAGATATCTTTGTTAAACCAATCTTGCTTGGGGGAGACTCCAATCCAGACTCACAAACCCTAGAGGAGAACAGGATTAGTGAAACATTTGTGGAAAATAAAAAAAATGAATCATGAAAAATTACAGAGGCAACATTTCCTGCTAAGAACTACGTATGAATTTCCGTACTCCTCTGCGATGTGTCCATTACACCTGGTGGGTAGAGGGTCTTCCTTCACCTCTTCTATTCCTCCATCTTCACAAAAAAAGAGAATTGGGGACACAACTTGTGCTTTTTCACCGTTTTCCCTTTCTTCTTCTTCTCCTTCTTCTTCTTCTTCAGCAGCCAAATTTTGTTCAGTTGGACTAGAAGTCTTTATTGGGCGAAGTCCTTTAAAGGGGATGTCTGCAACAAGAAAAAAGCCAATTGCTAAACAATTCCTTTAATTATGAAAAAAAACAAACAAAACCACAAGGCATATATTTTCATTAGGAACACAAATTTGATTGCCTTACCGATATCCAATTTAGGACTGGCAGGATGTAGATCTCCATCATCTCCCTGAAACTTTCAAAACATAAAATAAAATAATGAAAACAACTAATGAAAAATGTTGTCTCGTTCAAAAAAGGACTCCCGGCTGAGTCCTAAACAAGAATTCATTAGAGAAAGTGTTTGTTTTAATAGCCAGACTGCAACAGATATTTCAAACACTGGAGCTTAGGACATGCATGCAATATAAGCAGAAGTGACCGTATCGACTGACTGTACCCCTGCTAATTGGTATCCTGGAGGTTTTTCTATCAGCTCTCCCTCTTGTGGAACTAGAACTGAGTCCTCACTCTTATTCTGGTTCATTTCTGAATCAGAAGTCTGGAGCAGAGGAGAGGGGGGCTGTAGAACTGCATGTGAGGCTGAATCTGGAAAAAAACAACAACAGTCGAGTAGAGGTTAATAAAATGAAAATGAAAATGAAAAGAATTACACCAATCGGATGAATCTCACTCACCCAAGTCATCAAAGATCTTATCAACATCTTCCAGTGTCAGTGTACCTTCCCAGTGCTTAGCTGGACTAAAAAACAAACGTCACAATTAAAGGGCAGTTGCAAACTTTTGTAATTCCTGTGCAAATTCTGTGGTATCACATACAAACACAATAGCATGAATAAATCCAGAACAATGAATGAATGAAGCTCATACATATTAAAAAAACCACACACAAAAATGTTTAACTAAAATAAACCTTACCTTTCATTGTTGGTAATGTAACACAGCTTCCTCTTGGGTCTTCTCTGTAAAGAAAAAACAGATTAGAAAGCACTCCAGGATCAAATTAATGACTATGATTACTTAGCAAACACCGCCCTTGCTCGTATAGATACAAAGGGTCTGAAGAGAAAATAGATGGAACTAAGGATTAAGCAATACCATTTTAAAGTAAGGCTAAATGATCAGTTGATTCAATTCATTTAGATGCAACATTTCCATCACTGAGCCAAAGAGAGGGCCTAAGAGTACATCTCTCATAATCTAAAAATGCTGAGATTGCTTTGTCACTAGTACACATGGCCATTGCCCTTCCCTTTGACAAGTGATGAGACATTTACACACTGAAAACTTTGCATTCAGATTAAGTGACCTCTGCATGATCCCCTTTACTACATCCACAAAACGTCTCTTCCTCCTCCTGGCTAGCAGGTTTATCTTCAGCATCCCTTGTCCAGTGTGTCCACCATCTTATCTCTGCAAATTTCCAAACCATCTCAGCCTTGTCTCTCTAACTGTTTCCAAAAACACTTAACCTGAGCTGTCCCTCAGATGTACTCAGATTTCTAATCCTGTGCATTTTGGTCTCTCCAGTGAAAATCTTAGCATCTTCTGCCTCCTGTTATTTTTTTTAGTGCCACCATCTCCAAACCATCAAAGCAGATATTACTGCCATCTTCTGCCATCAATCTTTCCTCTTACTCTTACTGCTATCCTTCTGTCACAAATTTCTGACATTTGTCTCGATCCACTCCACCTTGACTGCACGCTCTTCTTCACCCCTATTGTGCGCTGTTAATATGATATATAACACAATATAAATGGGACGGGGGTATTTTATTTACATCTGAGGCAAAAGTATTGTTAACGGAGGTGGAAAATTTTGGATCAGAGCATCCCTGCTTTTCACAAAAGGAAACGGGTCAGAATCACATGATCAGTCACCTGATCCAGTCCCACCAAATAAAGAAAGCTTTTACCTTGGAGCTTCCCATGGAGATTTAGTATTAAGGAATTACAATATTCCAGCCAACAAGTAAGCAGCGCGGATTATTTGTTTAGGCGCTGCAGAGATGAAACAATGCAGTCCTAAAATTAAGTTTAGAGGAAGAGTTAAATGACAAAAGGGATACAAAAGGCGATTAGCTTCTGTAAATAAAGACGGTATTCTGCCGCTAGACTCGGACGTTTAAAAAAAATTGTCACCGGGAAAATGTCTGAATCCCAACCCTGGGGCTAGAATAATGTATGTGATAAGTTTGTGCAAAACCATGAATAGAACTTACTAGGATTGGGTACTCCTCCATTTGTGTTAGCTGGATGTCGTTCTTTCAAAGGTATCGCTAGCCGACTGTTTCCGACCGCAAGACCTGAATTAATGGGTAATAATCATTTCGTGTTCGTTTACTCTCTAGCCTGTTCGCCCTCACGTGAACACCTTCTGTTAAATGTCCACGTAACAAAAAAACCTATTTAGCTATATAAAGACTAACGAGAAAGGTTTCTTCTAGCTGATAACCTTCGTTAGCAAAACAATGGCGCTGTTTACAGTTTGTACTTCACCCGCGCGCTCTACAAAAACATGGTAACTTTGTGCCCCGAGTATTGCCTCAAAGGCGGGAGTGTCGCGAAACTGGCACACTGTAATTCACAATCAGTGTCTTCTATGACATCGTTGTGATTGTGTTAATTAAGTAATGACTTGAGCATAACTGTATAATTGGTGGGGCTTACTGATTTTTAACAAAGTTTTGGCTTCAAGCGGGCTTGCAGCCTGAAAAACTACGCACAGGGTTCAGTGTCCACTGATTTCTTCTTCTACACATTTGTTTCCGGCACATTAAAGTTGGCGCTTTGCTTACTGCCCTCTACGGTTGGAAGTCGGAACCAGCATCCTGCACCATATAAGATAAGATAACCTTTATTAGTCCCAAACGTGGGAAATTTGTTACTGGATAACAAAATCAGAATACTTGATTATTCCCTAAGAAAATTATGCGGTTACAGTTGCTCCAAGACAATAACAGTAAAACACTGAACTAAATAAATAATACAATATATTACTGAGTTTACAAAATATAAGAAATAGCTCTAAATAGCTCTTTCCAATTTCGTATGGTGAGTATGACTGTGCAATGACAATAAAGAGTTATCTTATCTTAATATATACAAATACTTTAATTATGAATATCCAGGACATTACAGAGGTGAAATATACATAATGACATGTTGTGCAAAAGTGTGTAGCTTTTTTACTATTTCACAAAAGAGCCATGAAAATGACGATTTCTAAATACTGACTTAATTTTTAGGCTTAATGGATCAGGCGCAGTCAAAAAGCCAAAAGCTATGCATTACTGGCAAAAAGAAATGATGGCTGCTAGCTACTGTTTTTAATGGCTGTTCCTCAATTTATTTATCTTGTAAAATGCGGTGTAATATTTGTGAACTAATCAATTAATTTATTAATTAAAAGGCTACACAACTTTGAAATAGCCCTTTAAATGGTTGTTACAATTACCAGCTATTGCAGTTTACACCTACAAACTTATTTTCTTTTGGTAAATGTCTCCATTTTCATTTACAGGTTAATTATATGGAATTTTTATGTACATTAAAGCCAAGAAATTAAATTTCCACAATTAGTCTGGTCGATTCAGCGCGATAACACGATCACCAAAGAGTTCTGTCAGACGATCAGTAACCACTCGTCTTCTGTGCACAGGAGCGCCCTCTTGTGTCCACCTGCAGTTCAAGTTTTATCAGTGATCCTTTGCCTATTCAGTCAGACAAATTCATGAATGACCTATTGACATTCATTGAAGCTGGTTCCAGATGAGTGATCAAAGGTTTCGAAAAGGATTTATATCTTATTTTGCAACATTTAATATCGTTTTTATCAGATTATTTATTGGCAAAAAGCTCATTTGTTGCCCATAATGAAACAAGCATCTGCTTAACCATACATAACGTAATACCAAAACAGTTGCTATGCAATAAAACATGATATACCCATTAATATATCCATGAAATTATGTTTTTTTTCTAAAAAAGGTGTTTTTGTTATATATATGACAAGTTTTAGAAGTGTCTACTTTTTTTTTAAACGCCCTGTAGAATCATACAGATTTTTTTTTATCATGGAGAAAAACAGCTGAAATTTTCCTCCTTTTCATTTTTTAAGATATCTCAGGGATTAAGTGTGTATTTACATTTCTTTGCCCTGACAGAAATGTAAATGATATATTCATATAATAAATGTATATTATGTGCAGTTACATGCCTTATATATTTTTTTAAAATGTAAAAAAAAAAAATTCTGTAGCGTACATCTTCAGAAACAATATTTTACAACGCCTTGATTTTGGAGTAGCAATGTTTTCTGGTGTTATCACTTAACAAACAGCTGTGATCATGTATAGTCTATATTTTATTTAACAATAAATATGTCAATATCAGAGATCAGAGCTGTCAACTGATCACCACCTGGTGGTGAGCTGGATCAGGTGGCGGGGGAGGACACTGGACAGACCTGGCGCTCCCAAACGTACAGTGAGGGTGTGCTGGGAACGTCTAGCAGAGGCCCCGGTCCGCAAGATCTTCAACTCACACCTCCGGCAGAGCTTCAACAGCATCCCGAGGGAGACTGGGGACATTGAGTTCGAATGGACCATGTTCAGCACCTCTATCGCCGAAGCTGCTGCACTGAGCTGCGGCCGCAAGGTAGTTGGTGCCTGTCGTGGTGGTAATCCCCGAACCAAATGGTGGACACCAGAGGTGAGGGGAGCCACCAAGCTGAAGAAGGAGTCCTACCAGGCTTGGTTAGCCTGTCGGACTCCGGAGGCAGCAGATAGGTACCGACAGGCCAAGCGGAATGCGGCTCGGAAGTGGCGGAAGCAAAAACTCGGGTGTGGGAGGAGTTCGGAGAGGCCATGGAAAAAGACTTTCGGACTGCCTCGAAGAGATTCTG
>VUQR01036233.1:7662-43592 GCA_015108515.1 Hemichromis elongatus
TTGTTTGACATTGGGACCTGAAACGGACATTTTGGACCCAGATTACTCCGTGAGGCTCCTGACTACGGTAGCCGTAATGCTCCGACAATCCATCAAGCTGTGCGGCTTTGTAGCTTAAAACATATTAAAACATTTTTTGACAGATTTTTGAGCGCTGTGTACCACATAAAATCTGTTCGAGGTCAGTAAGCGCAACTAGAATTCATACATAAGGTGCACTGATGATTTTTGAGAAAATTAAAGGATTTCAAGCGCGCCTTATAACACAAAAAATACAGTAACTATGTCCTTTTAACAGTATAAGTTTTCTACTTGACTTCTAGATTAGCTAATAATGTCCTTATGGTAAGAAAATGCAATCATAGCTGTGCAGCTTTCACTGAGCACAGCAAAGACCATTTGATTCTCAAAAACACTTTTTCATTTTGCTTTTTTAAAAAATTATTTATAGTTCATTTTTAAAAATATGCTATTTTGAATTTGGTACTACTTCACCAGAGTCAGTTAAAAGAGCCTGCCATAGGTCTGACCTCAAAACGTTGAACAATCTCCGCAAAGGCGGGTGACGTTCGGCAACTGTCCTCCAGTAAACTCGTGCTCCGATCGTAGTGGCCGATGTAGGTGGTAAAGACCAAGAACTCTGCTTTCCTGCTCAGGAATATATCTGCAATCCTTTGGCTGTCCTCCCTGAATGAACAAACAGAGGTGAGATCATGACAGAGATGTACCCACTGCCTTTAGATTGCTTTCTAAGAAAAAGGATAGTAGAGCAAGAAAAAGGGTGGAAAGGATTTTTTTTTCATTTACAGCTTGATGTGTTTTTATGGGTGTGTGTGTTGAAGTTCCTATTTAACAGTAATGTATGCTATCCCATCGCTCACCAGTGTTGGATTCGATTCTCTAGCTCACTAAGGATCGTGTGGTGCAGGGTGTAAACATCAGGAAGCTCATTAAGAATCTCTCGAAGTCTCTCATCATCCAGCGCAGGTTCCCCTTGGTCTCCTACTGTCGACCGAACAGCCTCGCGAAAGTCCTGGCACATGGATGAGTGTGGAGGAATTCATTTTATGTCACAGTTTAGGTTAAAATATTATTTCCAGTTCCCTAAAGCATGCAGTTAATCTCCAACAATCCATCCCTTTCTCCACCATAGATTAACTCTCCCACAGCAGGGAGCGCGTGAGCTAATATATCAAGGAATCTCATCATCTTTTCAAGCACTGGAGTGGTTAGGCCACTGCTTATGTCCTATACTGAAGTAGGAAGCAAAATGAAAAAAAAAACAGGGTTTTCTCCTGTGTCATTATCACAGCAGAAGTGCTGCACACTGTTTCAGTGGAGCTACAAAGAGAACAGCAGAAGAAAAGTGTGGTTGCGGTAAATGAGTGTGGTGAAAATAAGATTGTGAATGAGTAATTATGGTCAGAATACACAGCAAAGTTAGATGCAAGAAAAACAGTATTAAATATAAACCTGAGCTGTAATATTACCCATACTGAATATCTGAATGCATACAGGAGATGTAGAGTGGGTTGGTTAATTGGAAAAGGATATATATAAATATATACTTCACTCACTTCCTGGAGCACCTTGAGGGCTTTAACATGTCTGTGGGTAGATAAATAAAGCCACAATGCAGCAGGTTAGTGCTGAGAATGAGACACTTTTAGCAGATATACTTAATAATAATATGTTAAAAAGAAAACTTACGTTCTCTCTGACTCCACCAGCTCTTTGACGATGTAAAAGGCTCTCGATCGGCCGTCAGGCTGTAAACAATCATATTATTTACTTGGAATAAGCCTCACGTTGGGAGACACTAAAGCATTCTGGCACAGATTCAAATGTAGCCAGCTCACCACTCCACATCATCTCCAAGCAGCAATCAAATTCTAAATAATGAGGACAGCCCTGTAGTAGCCCATTAACCTGCATTAACCTGCATTAAAATGCTGGCACTGGAGGGCATTTCTGCAACTGGCCAAGGTGAAAAAAAAAATTGTTTACTTTGTGTTATGTTACTCCCTTCTTACAATACATCTTCATTTCTACCAGTCCTTTGGAGGAAAGGTGACACCTTCTCTGTAAACATGATGTCAAAACATTAAAATAAGTTTTATTTCCACGGATGCAGGATTTTCTAAAAAAGAGTGGGTGAATAAAAGGCTTAGTGACTGGGGACTTCTAAGCTATGTATATTATGGACAAGATATTTAACATTTTGTTGTATAAATCTGTTATTCTGCATATAAAAACTTTTTTCTCCCCTCAGCATTCATGTAAGGAACCCAACCTGTCTGTCATAGTTGTTTTCTGTCACTCCCTCTTCCTCCTCAGAGGTGCGTCCTTGGTCTTCTTCACCCATCGTCTTTCTCCCCTGTTCACCAACTGGATTAACCTGTGGACCAGCTGCCAACGCACACACGTTGTAGGCTTCTGTATAGGCACTGTGTGAAGCAACAAAAAAAAGGGGTGGCTGGTGTGAAACAAGGTAACACTTTGGATATACAGTCTAAAGAAATGCTACACAGTATATGTACATTGCTAATTATATTGACAAAAATTGATGTAGCATTTTATTGGTTTCTTTTGCATTGAATTTGGTCAAATGGAAGTTAAAAATTCAAAAACATTTTATAATAACATCACTGCTGTTGGCTTATTTTTATTAGGCTGTACCTCATTTGGTTTCTGGCTCATAACATTGATGTAACAGCCTCATAAGTACTCTGCCTAACTTACAGTTTTGATTTGTTGAGAGCAAAAATATTTTCAAAGGAAAAGAAGACTTATTTCATCTCATCTCTTTTCATCTTTTCATCTCCCAAGTCTGGCATCACAGGACTCATAGTGTTACTGACTAAATTAAGTAAATGTGAGGTATTATTTAAGATGGACAGCAGTCCAAAACTTAAGGGGTTTTATGAAGATATGGACAGCAGAACTTTAGCACTTTAACACAAATACTGAATACAAGGACACAGAGCTAACCCCTAAAGAAAATAATATTTACCTATGAGCATCTTAAAGCTCACTGAATACCACATTTTAGACTATTTAATCCACAGAAAAGTGATTGTTGTGACCAAAACATTCCAGCTGTCTGTTTTTTGGCTTGCAACAAGTCTGGCAAAACTTACCTACCTTCAGGATACCTAATTGTTTTCATCATCAATCAACAAAAGTCTAAATACATGGGCAAATGTGTTGCTTTTTCCTTCTTATTCCTTTAAACAACATATAATATATCCACAGCCACTTTGTTATGGACACTGGTTCAAATGCTCAATAATCTAAATATCTAATCAGCCAATCACATTGGAGCAACAGAGTGCATGTAGACATAATCAAGATGACCCGCTGAGGTTCAAACTGAGCATCAGAATGAGGAAGAGAAATGATTTAAGTGACTTTAAATGTTTTTGTGTCTGTTAGACAAGCTAGTCTGGGTATTTTAGACACCGCTGATCTACTGGGTTTTCCCACCCAGCTGTCTTTTAGGTTTACAAAAAATGGTCCAGAAAAAGAGAAAATATCCACTGAATTGCAAAAATGCATTTTGATGCCAGAGGTCAGAGGAGGTCACACTGCTTAAAGCTGATCAGACATTTACATCAACTAAAAAAAAACAAAAAACAAACACTTGCTACAATCTAGTTATGCAGAAGAGCATCTCTGAATGCACAAAATCATCAAACCTTAAAGCTGATGGGTTACAGCACCAGAAGACCACACAAGACGTCACTCCTGTCAGCTAAGAACAGGAAACTGAGACTACAATTCACACAGGTTCACCAAAATTGGATCATAAAAGTCTGAAAAAATATTGCCTGTTCTGATGAGTTTTGATTTCTGCTGTAAGCTGATGCTGAAAGCATGGATCCATCCTACCTCACGTCAACAGTTCAGGCTGTAATGATGTGAAGGATATTTTCTGGGCCCCTTTAGCAGCAACTGAGTATTGTTTAAAAAGGACAAACTTCCTGAGCTTTCCTTAATCTTCAAAATTAATTCCCTGCTTTCACATGGCCTCCACAGTCACCATATCTCAGTCCAATAGAGCGTCTTTTTGTTTTGGTAGATCTGAAGACACCAATCATGGATGTTCATCTGTCAAATCTGCAGCAACTCTATGATGCTGTCAATGTCAATATGAACCAAAATCGCTGAAGAATGTTTTAAGCACTTTGTTGATTCTGTGCCACAAAGAATTAATGCAATTCTGAAGCTAAATGGGAGTTCAACCTTGTTATAGCAAAATGTACCTAATACAGTGTCTGGTGAGTGTATATTACATCCCTTTGGTTGGAAACCACTGCTCGAGCCTTAAAATGTGTCATTTCATTTGTTTGGCCCACACTTTGACCAAGTGATTCTTTAATATGAGCTTCATTCATGTGAGTATTAATCAAATGAATTTTATTTAACCATTCAAATCATCTTTGTGGTTCACATTGAAATATCACCATAATAAACATAGTCCATGTTAGAATTAAATGTGAATAAATAAAACATTGCAGGTCTGCAAAAGCCAATAAACTGATTCTAAAAGGCCCGCGGTGACAACTGTACCCGATCAGGGACGCATGTTGGTATTTTATGCTATGAGATTTCCTTCTGCAGGGAGCCCAAATGAATATGCTAATGTCTGCAGCTCAGCGGGGAATGTAAGCTATGCAAATAACAACACATCCTTAAAGTTACAGTGGTGATGCAGTAGTCCTCTACGTGACCAGATAATTGCCTTGCCAATCTTCCTGCCATGTTTCACTCCAAGCACCGGTGGATTAAATCCCACTGAGATGCAAATTAGCTACATATGAACAACATATGTGAGCAGTTCAGATCTCTGCATTACACACATTACAGCTGCATGGCCCATTACTGTTTACTAGATCAAACTTTGAATGAGATACCACAAAAACTACACAGACAGTCTCTATATTAGGTGCTTATATCATTGCCAAAGAAACTGCCTCTGTCCCTTCACACACTCCTGCCACAATGTATGACGTCTCAAGGCGAAATGAGCAGCGATAAATTACAGGAGATAAAAAATATTGTTTCTATCTTTTTCCTCAAGCTAGGTTTCCAATGAAAGCTGAATGGAGAAAAGACACCAATTATCTACATTATCTACTCCTTCAGGCTATTGCAAAATTAACAGCCTCAGCCTTTAACTCTGCTGTCCGTTTGGAGAACTGTGATTATACCGGCTTTATTCACTAGAAGCTCAAACACAGAAACCATATTCATGCTGCTGTTTGTTTACGATTAACATTAAAAGGTCAATTAAGGCAAGTGCATAAAAATAAAAATGAAAATCAGCAAATAATTAAAAAAAACCCCAACTGATTCATTAATTATTTTAAAAAGTTTTATTTCAATCCATAAAATACAGAATCTGGCTATTGTAGCGTCTTAAATTTGACAAGGTTGCTGCTTTATTGAGCACTTAGCTATTCACTGTTTATGCAATATTTACGATGGAGTTTTGTTTAATACTTTTTTCCTGTTTCGCTTTGGCAAATAAGGCTGAATTGGATTAATTACATCATTAGTACTGTTATTTTTAAAATCGCAGTTATTTTGAAAGGGGAACTTTTCCAGTTAATTTACTCTTTTTTGCACCTTGAGCCTGCAATTCTATCATTGTTATTTATTACTAATTTACATCTCAGCAGTAACATTATTGTTAACATTATTAATGTTAATTTTGCAACCCATTGTCTCTGACTGAAATATGAAGTCAGCACAGAAGTGGCAAAACCTGCAGTTCCTCAAGAAGCCTACAGGCCCCCCACATTAAAATGTCCAATGTTACAGGACACAAAATCACATTTACAGCCTGGCACTAAAAACAGTTTCAGCATCTATGGATAGGCAGCTGGAGCCAGTTGGGCAGACCTCATCCTAGTTTAAGTCATTAAACTGGACCTCCAAACTTTCTGTGCATTTGTGAGTGCCTGTTAGTGTTGTTTGAATACTTTTAATGTGTTTTCTGACTGATATTAAGCTTTTTTGTTAGATAGAGACCATCGCAGAAGTCTGTGCTTAATTAGCTAATACAGCTTATTACTGGAGCTGGCTCACCATGCTGGCTATCGGGCTAACTTATACACCTTTCTTTTATCCATATAACAGAACATCTAGCTCCAAATAACACAGCAGACAAAAATGCTAATGTTGAAGCTTCAAATTGCATAATTTAAAACCAACAGCTAATGTCAGGGTGGCTATGTCCATCTCTTATACTGTCTATGTACCAAACATGAGGCTCCACAACAGAAAATCATGGAGGTATCTTTTAAATAAGGTCTGTTTTTTAAATTTATTTCTTGGTTTTCAGCCTTTACTTTGATATAACAGTGGCGAGAAGACACTGAGAGAAAGACCAGGGCAGAAGACATGCAGTAAATGGCTGCCACTTGCTCAAATCAGTGAGCTAAACCAGTTCCCTAAAGTCTATGTTGCAACCACGACAAGAGAAAGCGTAAAATGCCCTGGTTTATCTATTTGTGTGCATAAGTTAGTTGCCTGGTCTTTGCTTGAAATGGATCCCTTAGGTCATTTTCATATTTATTTCTTTTTTTTCATTATTTTTAAAATATTTAGAATTTGTTCACCAAAATAAAGATTCTCGATGAAGCCGCCTTGGGCTCTGTAATATTGTCTTTGTCATTTTCACAGTTCTCTAATGTGTAGCAGATCAACAGTTTAATTTGTCAACTGACTCTACAATACAACAGCAAGCCAGTGTGTGTACATGCAATTGGGCACATTGTCCATAAGAAAAAGCTGGAATTTAAACAAGTCCCTAAATAATATTATCCACGTGTAGTTAAGGCACACAAAAAAAAGTTTGCCCAAACCAGAGTAATAATGACATGCTCAGCTATACAATATTTTCACATGTTCATCACCAACTCAATGTGTGTAGGTTTATTTATTGATAACATCAAACATCAAATATTTTAGTTTATAGACAGTAAAATCTTCTTCTGAGGAAAGTATATAAAAGGATGAAGACATCAAGCTGTTCACTGATGACTACGCTTGTATATTTTCCAATGGTTGATTTTAGGAGTTGATTTGCACAGAAATGATATAGAGTATAAAATACAATGGTCTGTGTCAAACACACTGAATTAGTATATTAGAGCCCCTGCTGTACAGCTTTCTTTGCACATATATTACAACCTAAATGGTGAACATGAAGAGAGGAAAGCTCTTTGGTGAACAACTGCTGACTACAGAACACACTGAGATTGTATCTCTGCCTGTTGTTCCTGAATGGCTAGAGACGAGCAATGACTCCAAAAGGCTCTGACTATTAATCATCGTGGACAGCCTGTATGATATGGGCATCGCTAACAGGAATGTGGGGGTGGGGGGTTAAAGTCAGAGCCGCCTGGTTGATCATACCAACAAACAGCATCCCAGCAGGGACACAAGAGGCTCTGCCTACAACATCAGCCCAGAAAGACCCTGTTTCTGCACCTAAAAGGGGTGATGTACAAATGAGAACAGTCCCTTTTCAATTACATCTTAAGAGACTACCCCTACACCAGCATTTCCTCTTCTCCCACCCAACAAGCCCTGACAAGACACAGAGTTTAGTCTTACTGCAAAGAGGTAAGCTTCCCCTTTACATGCCTGAAGGGATCATAGCATCAGGGGGGTCTCTATAACAAATAATTATAAATCCAAGGACAATATTAAAGTGACCATGAAGCAATAAAAAATGCTAGTGGCAGGAATCACTAATATAATGCACCATTGCCATGTGTGTTAGCTGTTTGAATTCTTGGGCTTTTAGTAAGCCACCCCACTGCTTTGGTGCTGATGCATTTATTGCAAAACCTCTGGGATTGACAGACATGAAATTTGACACAGAGATTAATGGTCTCCAGACGGTGAATCCTGTCTGGAGTCCTAACATAGATAACATGCCTTTCTTCTGATAGCATCAACATGCCAGATTTGAATTCCATAAAATCTTACATGTGATGTTTAGTGGTAATAAGCATATCTTCACTAAGCTAACATTTTAAAACAACATTGTTGTTTTCATTAGCAGTCATCATTTAACTCAAGGCAACGACACAAACTTTGGTTCATCTACATACCTTTCTGTTTCCTGTTCAAGTGACTGGGTTTTTTTCTCAAACCCGGGGAGGCTGCTCATGTCCACATAACCATCTGTCTCATTGGCAGCAGACAGCACTCGACTGGGACGGGCAAAGAAGTCTGTGAGAGGTATCTGCCGAACAGGCCTCCGCTGGGGCACCTGAAGGTTCTCATAGTCTGAACTGATGGCAGGAACATTCTCGTAGTCAGAGGTATCTGTGTTGGGGACAGAGATGGAGCGAGGCTTGGTCAGGGGGAGAGGAGTGAAAGGCACACGAGAGCGATCCTCGAAGGACTCCACCCGGACGACGCTGCGATTGAGGAAGGCCACAGTGTTCCCTTTCCTTCTGCTTTCCTTGTAGAACAGAAAGGGAGAGGCTGGCTCAGGTGAAACTTGTAGTTTGCTGACTGAGCGTGAGTTAAGATGCGGAGAGCTGTTTATGCTGCTTCTATCTAAATCCAGCAGTCTGCTGGTTGTACGGTGGCTGGACTCTGCTGAGGGCTTACAGAGAGATGGTTTGACATCAACTGCGGGCTTGTTTTCTGTCTTCCGCCTAAATTTAAGCATAAGAAAACGCTTAAGAGAGGACTTCTTTTTCCTGTTTTTTTCTGATGAGTCTCCCTCAATGAGAAGGGAAGGGGAACTCTTTGTAATAGGCCTCTTGGTGATGTAGGCCAGCTCAAATGGAGGAGGGATATCCACTGCAGATGTAGGTGTGGATAGGGCACTGGATGAGAGAGGGGAGCGCCTGGAGAAGCTTTCAGATGAACAAAGGGCACCTCTTTGTCTTGGAGATCCTTCCTGGTAGACATACAGTGACGAGTCTTGCCCCTCCATGGACAGGGAACGTGGGTACAGGGACAAATAATGGGGCTTTGAGTAACTTTTGTTCCGTGTTGAGTTTAACATTGGGCTGCTGCTCATTGCAGGTTGTCCAAATCCACTCATGTAGGGCTTCTGAAGAAACTGCACTCCCATATCCTCCACTTTATTAGTAAAGCGATGTGACAAAGAGTGGGATCGAATCCCAGTCACCTTCCTGTCAAAAGGAAAACCATTTTCCACATACAAACTTTTCCCTGGCTCCTCGTATAGATGCTCATCACTGATGTCCTGCTCCGTATCAGTGGTGTCATCCAGAAAGGGCACAATGTGGCCCTCCGAGTCATCGTCGTCTCTGAAGACGTCGGAGTCGTTTGGGGACAGGAGCTGGCTTCCTGAGCATGAAGAGGTCAGTGAGGTATCGGCATCTGTTGGCACTGAGATGGATACCTCCCTCAAACTCGGCTGGAAGTACAAATGATTTAACACGTTTCCCAGTGCATGTGAATTATGCTCTTCGGTTTTGACAGGCATCCTTTTTGGACATATCCTTACCTTGTTTTCATGAGTGTTGTTAGTGTTATCCTGAGAACCCAAACACTCCGTTTGTATATTTTCGTCTGTTTCCTCATATTTCCTGGCTGATACTCCATGGCTGTTTAAAGAAGAAACAGTACTTTGTGTGAGTGTACTCTCCAGTGGTCCACGAGTTTTGTCTTTCCTTGGCATCAAGTCTTGGTTTATAATGTCCTCCGAAGAGATGTAAAACGGCTCGTAACCTGGATCCCCTTCTAATCCTGTGTATCTCTTAGCTGCACCAGAGACCTGTTTGTGGTCATCGGGAGTGAAGTTATAAAAAACCGTGTCCTCTTGGTTTTCACCTTTTTCCTTAATCTTCGGGCTACACCTCAGCTTTAGGATGCTACAAGTGAAACCGCAGTCAGAGACTGGTTCTACTTTCTCTTCATCCTCTGCTAGAAAAACACACTTATCATCAACCTCAGTTGTGGTTTCTTCATCCAGGACATCAGGTTCATCTGTACAAGACTCAGTTAAATCATCTGCTGTATTTGCATATTCTTCGATTTGGGGCTTTTGCTGCTTCTTGTTCAGGTCTCGACTGTCAGCAGAATAACAGCCTGCTTCCTCATCAATGCTGTTAACAGAAAAGTCTCCCACGGAGATGCCATCTGTGTCAGCCAGCGCCTCACCTGCATCGCAACCTTCAGCATCCATGTCCTCCGTCACGTCTGTGTCAATCATCTCCACTGCCTCCTCCGAGTCAGCCGTGGGTCTAGCATCACTGATCCAAAGTGTTTCCAGGGAATCAGCTTCCTCTGTCACAGCACTGTCGGTTAATCTCCAGTCCTCATCCATCTTCTGAATCATATCTTCATCTTTATCTTCCTTTTCCTCCTCTGTCACCTGTCTGTCCTCCAGCCCATGTGACCCTGATGGTAAATCTGTTTGTGGTGATTTGAGGATGTAGGTGTTAAATCGTTCCCCTGTTGGCAATATGTCTATAATTGCTTTTTTTAGACCATTCTCTGTCTTGTGCGTCTCATCAGCCTCACCATCTGAGGTTACCAGGCTGCCATTACTGCATCCTCCCTGGCTGTCATTTAGCTCTGATGTGACTTTAGGTTTTGGGGCTATAGAAGGTTTAGGACCCCTGGCTGCAGGCAGAAGGGGGGACAGCTTGGCGTGACAAACAAATCTTGGCTTCGGAGCAACAGAGGGCTTGGTGCAGTCTGAAAGAACAACAGGAAAAGGAAACTGTAAGATTATGTGCTTTAAAATAGATTACAGGTCATTTGCATTGTTTCACTTTGACCTAAAACTGATTAAAGATTCACAAATGATAAAATTTTGAACCGTGTGTAAGAGTCATATTTAGCTGTGCATGTTTTCTTCACAAAATGTTTACAAATTTCTTCGTAAAAAATAAAGATTTCCAAACATGAAACAGACAGTACAAACTTTTCGGAAATACACCAAGATAGCTCCTCGAATTGTTACAGCTTGGTGGTGTAAGATTATAATAAAGATGCTAAATTAGTAATGTATACTTTGATATTCTTCAAGAAAGAATAGAAGGGAATTCCCTGATTCACTTCCTGCGATTCAAGTGAGAGACACTCCTGTCAGAGTGCCCGTACTGCTTTAAGAACAATGGGTTACTTTACATGGCACAAAGGACAGTGCTAATAAATCAGCACATGTACTTCATGTGTATTCAATACATAAATTACATCAATACATTATGCACTGCACAAGATCAGTTTAAAAGAAAGGTGTTAAATTAAATAGACAATTATCACAGTTACCTATAAATTGAAAATACACAGTTAAAGCTTGATTAAGTTTTAAAACCCCAAGCAAGGTTCATTATTGCTAAAATTCTCTCTTTTCTTCTATATAACCAACACCTTACTTACTTCCCTGTAAAATCACGATTTGATTTGCTCTACATCCTGTTGCTATATATATAGTATCTGTAAGCTATATGTAATAATAGAACTTCGTCTCTCTTCTAATTTCAAATCGTCTCACCTGTGTTCATTTTTGGAAAGCGAGTATCTCCAACATCTCGTCCACAAAATCAGCTAGGACACAAAAAGTCATAAAAATGGAGCCAACAGCAAACTCCGTTGACTAGTCCAAGCAGTGAGTGAGTGAGTGAGTGTGCCTCAGCGCAGCTCTGCCTTCTGGGAGGGAAACGCTGCCCAGCTGATCGCTCGCTGGTGCTCCTGGTGCGCGGCGGACGCGATTGGAAACTGGAATAAACCGCACTTGAGGAGAATCCCTGTACAGCAGCAGGTCCAGTCAAGTGTTGGAAATGTTACAGTCCGCCTACAAATGAAATTCAGCAATGATTGGTACTTTACTGTAATAAGTAAATTAAACAGGGATGAGATTAAACGGAGTGATGTGGATGTTTTACGTAGACAGTCACTCGATTTATGTGTAAGGACACATAATTTAACGCCTATTTACGATGTGTATACACAAAAACGAATCCTATAAAAGCAAATAATAGACATTTCTAAACTGCTTTTAGAATGTACTAGCTGATTATCATTATCATCATGTACTTTCTTATAGTTTCTATTTTTAGCAGTTACAAAGTAACTAAATGTTAAACATTATCACAAGATTATAAAACATACAACAAAGTCATGGTTTGCAAATTATGCGCTGATGTTTAAAGTTGCTGTTGTGAAACTGAATGGTTGGTATCAGATCAGAGCAATGACTGGATATTATTCTCATAAAACAGTTTTACTTGGCAGCATAAAATTTATTTCAAATTTCAGAACAGCTTTCTTGCTTTGTTTCCCTGCACGCCCGTCTGTCCGTCTGATTGCTGTACAACAGGCTCCTTTTTTTGCACAACAGGAAGCTACTCTCCCATGTTTCCTGCACAGCCCAACTTCACATCCTTAGCAGCCTATGGACATCATTTAACCCCTCAGTGCATTTTACTGTGACTCACTGGTGGTGAAGTAAGGGGAGTTATTTTTACTAATCAATGGTAGTCAGCTGGTGAAGATTTATAACACTAAAAATATGTGTGTGTTACAGCAGCAAGCAGCAGGGTTAGGGGAGTGGCTCAGTGGGGGATAAGTCCAGGATGCGGAAAAAGGGGGGGAGTCAAGTACCAGCTGTTTTGACTCAAAAACACATGATTCACATCAAATAGAAAACAGCAAATGAATTGATCTCTTTTTCTCTCTGATCTCTTTTTTCACATCATAACACATGAGTGAAATTAGATTATAAATTGCTAGAAAGGCTAATCCAGGGCAAATAATATGTAGTAGACTTTGTGTCTAAAACATTTAGAATGAACATTTCCTTGACTGTTATCCCATTGAGTATATTTAGTGGATTATATGGCCATTTAACATAAGGATGAATAGCCTCACATTTTATATTTTTCTGCATCACACTTTAAGATCAAAAATCAATCCCCCACAATACCAGTCAATCGTACATGCATTAAGCTATAGAAAATATCATCTCTGATAGCCTCACAATGGATGGTTTATCACAGCCCAACGTAAAGCTTCAGATGCTTTAAAACAAAAAACAAAACTTGGCTAATTTCACAAAGTTCCTCAAATGAAAAGCACTGCAAATCTGCTCTCTGTGAAGCTGTCAATGAGAGAGTGTTAGACTCATTAAAAAACATCATGTGGCTCCACCCCTGACCCTGTTTTTGTTGGTGCAATAATTGTGTTTTCATATTGAGTCAATAAAGGGGGGAAGGTGAGCTTTAGCACAAAACAGTAATGACAGATCCACTAAGAAAAACATGCTAAGGATGAGTGGGTGTTCTCACACACACGAACACGAGCGCACACAATAAATTAGGGTAAGGCTCGTGATGCTATTGTCAGTCTAAAGTACAGAGCCGAACAAACAATGAGTTAATTTGTCCCTCAGTACTTTGCAACTTCCCCGGCCTGCCGGCATCTGGCTGTGTTCCAAAACAGCTGGGCACAGCACGTTTTTTTTTAAAAACAAAAATTAAACATAAAGGAAGAAAAAATGGTGCTAATTTAGGTATGTTCGTCTCAGGATCATTTACACTGCTGATACTCTGTTGTGCTCTAGTGCAAACTCTGTCACTGGGTGAAAAATTGAAGGCTAACTTTGAATAAAGGAAACCTCTCATCATAGAAATAAGGTGATTACTTGGAACAGTTTTATATTGATTTGAAGTTAATCTCTCCCCTAAGAAGACCCAAACACACTATGACAAAGCCATTATAGGGTTTCCAAGCAGCGTGGCTCCACCACTGGGTGTGCCCATTGTTACATCCACCACTGCAATAATACATATATATGACAGAAAATAAGGAATGACTAAAAAACAATGAGTACATAACCTAATAGAGATTGACACCATACATGTCTCCTGCAGTCATGTTATGTTGAATATACACAATAACAAGTAATGAATAAGAAAAGCAGTTTGTTTACAGTGAGGATGGAGATGAACTCGGAGATTCATCTCCATCTGTGTGTCTCCTGTTTGTGTCAGACAAGAAAAGAGTGCGTCGGCTCCTCTCTCCTGCTCTGAGGTAAAACAATAAGGCCGAGGTTTAAAAAAGGAACTCCATCTTGATCTACTCCTTCCTGTCACTGTTTTCAAGCCTTTCAGCGAAACTAGAACACACAGGGTGTAGTCAACAAACATGAAGGATAATTCCAGTTATTTTCAACCAGGGCCTCATTGTCCTGCTTTTTATCATCACCGAGCGGTTACTTGGGGGTGGGGGTGGGGGGGATTTCTCTTTCCCTTACTTTACTTTCTGTCTTCAGTTGTGCAGAAATGCCATATAATTCCCTTTTTTTTGTCTCATTTTTGCATCGAGTACCTCATATTGTATAAAAATGACAGGAGGTATTGTAAATATGAACAACAACAAAAAAACATTTTAGAAAAAGTAGAGGGACAAACTAAAATCAGAAGCCCGTACTAGTTGGCTAATATAAAATCCACAATGATGATAAGTGACAGATAAACTTTATTTTTATACATCCAGTGAAAAATAAAGGTGCATGTTCAGTATCCTTGAAATGTTTTGTTGGCTTTTCTCTCTTTGGCACCACTGGATCCAGTAAACTGACAGGGTCCAATAGGATGCAGGAACAAACTTTTGTGTCATTGCGGTCTAATTTTAGTTTCCCTTCACATCATGACAAGGAAGAAAACACAGCTGGAGGGTTGTTTTTGTTCTTCTGTGAGAACTTTCATACAATAGTGTACAAGAAGTATACAATAGGGATAGTTTTTTATAAAGGAAAATTGTGAACATAATGTTTTTGATGCAAATTTTTTTAAAATGTTCATTCCAAAAAAATAAAACAAAAAAAAACCTGAACTAAAACTCTGTCATGGATATTATTTTGTGTGTCCTTTAATAAAATGTCAGTGTGTGTTTGCACACAGAGGCCAAGTTGCTGAACTTCAGTAATAGCTCAGTGAAAACAAATATGAACAGAATGAAGCATCAAGTTAAACTTCTGGAATGTTGATCTGATCAGTTACGTATCAGATGGGGGTCATCGATCAGTTTTAGCTGCCTTGGTGTTCATGAATTTAACAACAGGATAACTTTTTTCCTCCTCATATTTTCTGACTGTTTTTTCACTGGTTTTGCATTTGGCTAGAGTCATTGTCACTGTTCATACCGTGAGCCTACAGAGGTTGCTCCAGGATGGCACATCAATATGTGCCATTGCCACAAGGTTTGCTGTGTCTCCAAGCACAGTCTCAAGAGCATGGAGGTGATTCCAGGAGACAGTTATTGTAGAAAAGCTGGGCAAGGCAGTAAAATCCAGGATTAGGACTGCCAGAGCTACAAAATGATCTCCAGCAGGACACTGGTGTGAATGTCTCTGACGAAACAATCAGAAAAAGAAGGCCAAACAACCCCTAATGGGCCCTGTGCCAACTGCCCAATGGAAGTCAATTGGCATTTACCATAGAATAGCAGAATTGGCAGGGTCACCACTGGCACTTTTTGCTTTTCAGAGACTAGAGCAGGTTCACCTCATGTGGTGAGAGTTTGCAGGCAGGTCCTGGATTATTACAGAATTGATGCCATTGACTGGCCTCCACACTCGCCTGATTTAAATCCAGTAGAACATCACTGGGACATTATATTTCAGTCATCTGATGCTGCCAGTGATGCCTAGGTCCACGATGGGAGGAGACTGATCATTTTCATTTTTAATAAAACAATGTGGCACCCTTTCATTTATAACACATTACCCAGTCCATATCTGTGTAGCTATCCAGCAAGTTTTTTCCCATTGAGCTCTGATGGGTTTGCAAAGTGTTCATTTAATTATTTAAGCGCCGTATTTCCAGAAGATTTGCAACAAAGTGAGAAAAAAAATGAAAAAGTGTGTTTCACACTAAATCAGATTTCATCAGTCGTTTTGCTGGACTAAATCTGTCTGTGTTTACATTACAGGGATACATAGTATCGAATTTGCTTATAGTACAAAAAGAAATGTGAATATTTACAGAAATGCACCATGTTTCCTGCCCTATCACTTAGCAAACAAACAGGAAAAAATCAAATCAAATTCTTTAAAGCAATATAACACTAAGTAACAATAAATTTAGTAACTAAGTACTTAAATGATGGTCTCATGTGGGAGTCAAACTCACATGGATTATGCCCCTCCCATGTTTCCCTTTTGAATACATAAACTTGCTTAGAGTTTGATGCGGTTTAGTTATATGAGTATTTCCTCTTTAGAAAATCAGGAAGCATTTAACATTTGCCCAGGCTGCATATGGCACCTGGTAGTGTATCTTCAACATCAGCTGACATCCTCTGAATGAGTACTATATGTACTTATTCAAATATTACCACAGAGATGCTTTTGTGAAAGCTCGTAATTCTGAAATACAACAGAATTGACCAGAATGCCAATCTATGCCTGCTGAAGGCTTTAGTTTACTTTGGTTTCGTAAACTGTTGTTTGTGCTTAAGTAATAATGAAGTGAAATGCAGCAGTAACGAGGCTGTTTTACTGAGGTAGCATTAATTCTCTGCTGAAGGACACATTGAGATGCAAGCAGCCCCTTAACAGCTCCTGGATCTAACAATCAATACTGGGCATGTGACTCTGGAGCTAGCAAAAGTGACATCTTTGCTGCCAAGAAACACTGCCTCTGTTCTTTACAGCATCTAATTTAGGGAAGGTCACTGACTGTCATAGATCACCATCAAATTCAACTCAGTAGTCTGACTCTAGACAGTTTTCAGTTGACACTTTTACTTTCCACATGTCACAAAAACTTTAGATGAGGTCACATGGCCCCCTTTTTGTTAGGTTAAATAATTCATGTAGTGTTTTGTAGCATGCACTTGCTTTTGTATTGTTTCTTTAGAAGTGTGAATGAAGCCTACCCTCTCTCTCATGTAGAAGGGGCAAAAAGTTGTCTAGCCAACTAGCATCAGGTGATGTTTGTTGTTTATGTCTATTACTTTGATGTAATTAGTATGAGATGCTAGGTCAGAGGCAGCACGGTGGCACAGTGGTTAGTGCTGTGTTTTACAGCCTCGTTAGTGCTGTTGCTGCACAGCAATAAGGTCCTGAGTTCAATTCCACCATCAGGCCAGGGTCTGTCTGTGTGGAGTTTGTATGTTCTCCCTGGGTACACTGGCCCCCTCCCACAGTCTAAAGACATGCGGTTTGTGGGGATAGGTTAATTAATCAATCTAAATTTCCTGTGAGTGTGAATGGTTGTCTGTGTCTCTATGTGTTTGACTGGTGACCCCGCCTCTCGCCCTTTGACAGCTGGGACCCTGAAAATGATAAGGGAAGCAAATGGATGGATGTTAGGTCAGAGGTTCAAGAAGTTGTAAAAGTTCACCAAATACTGCAGCAGGTGTGACAATGGCAGTTAAAACACACTGATATGCGCAACATGCTTCTGGAGCTTTATGCAAAAGGAGGACATTTTTTTTAATGACCAGACTCGGCTGACGGCAAAAGTAAAAGTTAAAAAAAATCAGAACGTAACCGACTAAAGGTAAGAGCTCAACAAACATGTTCCATGAAATGTAATCATTACTTTCAAGTCCTTTTTTAATCTTTTTTTTTCTTTCTTTAAATTTCAGAATTTTTAGGTCCTTTTTGAAGTAAATAAAGCAGTTTTTTTTTTAGAGCTCGGCTTTCATTTATCTGGCAGACCACATGCACATACACACTGCACAAAGGTCTCTCAGACCTTGGGGGGATTTTGCTGTTGTGACCCCCAAATTATAGAATGAGTTGCTCCTCCACTTTAAATACAGTACAAATCATAGTTACCAGTACCCACATCCAAACACAGCACATTAACAAGTGACAGACATAAAGACAAAAACTGGCAGCACCATTATTCGACTTTATTACGCAAAAATTGAATTTCCATCTAAATCTGTCTATCTAAATCTATCTAAAATAAAAAAATATATATAATATACATACTATTTTTGCCATCGTAGGGGAAAAATAAATATTAAATTGTTAAAACAATAGCAAACATGATAATACAAAGCAAAAAAGAAACCATATAACCACAACATGAAGCAGCAGAGCTCTGAAGTGTATCGTAAACACAAATGTCCAATGCTACTTGCAGGGCTATTTGCTGCATCTGTTAACTGCAGGTATAAAGCTTGCTGGGTGGTTTAGAGCAGGCAGAGAATGAGTAGACTGGCAATGAGTCCCCAGTCCCTTTCCTTCCTATTCACTCCTTTTTTCTCCCCTTTCACATGAGCAGAATTTATGAGGCCATTACGGGTGTGCATGCAGTGTCAACAGTGCCCAGCTAATATCTTTATCCACCATCGTGAGGAGTGGGTGGTGTTTGTGTGTGTGTGTGTGGGAGAGTTGACAGGCGACACATACACTGCCCAGGAGACAAACTACCTCCAAGCTCACAGCTCAGCTCAGCCCAGAAGTACAGTATACACTTGATGCATTTTACCCTCCTCAGCATCTCAGACACATTAGTCTGCTTCTATAAGGAAACAACTTTAGTAATGAATTCAGCACAACCCTTTTCTTTCTAATGGAGGAAAGGTGAAATGGACTCAAAATCCTAGAGAATCAGGAGCAATGAAACAATACAAGTGAAGACTTAAAATGTACAGAAACACATTCAGCCATCAGTTTTACCGTTCAGATTCAAATTGGGTACACTCACTAGTGTCTATACAGTTTAGTATATACAGTTATCTTTGTGTAATATTTAAACTTGTTTAATGAGCTGAAGCATTCAAGTTTGACAAACATACAAAAAAAAGGAAATCTGGAAGGCGGCAAACACTTTCACATCACTTAAAAATAATCATTATACTACTTATTTGTCTATAATTGCATAAAATATACTGCATACTCTCACATCCCTACAGAGTCTGTGGCTCTGAGCTGAGTGGATCTGCTGAGGAAGCAGATCGTCATAAACATTATTATTAATTTAGAAAAAAGCCCAGTGTTTAGCAGTTTCAGGTGAGTTTTACCAAAACTTACTAAAGGAGGACTGGGATTGGCTAGAGATAATTGCAGACTGATTTGATATGAGTTACCATAGTGAATGTTAAACATGTCACCCAGCAGTGTTTAAAGGGTTTTTCTACCTTTATATTACTCATATACACTATACTCAAAGTCTTAGTTTCTTGTGTTGGACTTTATTCATTTATTTCAAACCTTAAATACAAACAAACATAAGTGTATTAATCAAAAGATTAAATCTGTTTCTCTCACTAGTTTTGTTTTGTGGTCCCTCATACAGCAAGGGACATTTTTGTTTTGTTAATGCAGTTTGTTTACTTTTAGAAGTAGTTATGACATTTTTAGATAGTAATACTGACTTCACTTCAGTCAGCTGATGCATCCATGAGTCTCTTAACCCTACGTCTCACAAAGCAGCAGTATTAGGACCGAGTGGTTGCATTGACAGTGGAACTGAAAAATTCAAATTGATATCAGCCCCATGTTAACAACAGAGGAGGCAGGAGGTGTTATTTACAACATAAATTAAGCTGCCCCAAGTCGTGATGTGATCCGCAGCTAAACACTGTCGTTACAGACTCCACAGCCTTTTTGTCCCCTCTTTCTCCGATCCATCTGCTGCTGGGGAGACATTGCAGCAGGCCTGCCATCAAGCTCACTGGCACCAGTCTGTTTTGCATGTGGCTGTTTGACACAGCGCAGCAGGAGCACATTACGGCCTTGTGGCAAGAGGGGCTCAGTAGCCGTGGCAGCATTAGCTATCATTATGCTCACCAACTCATTACAGCGCACTGTGGGGTGATGCTGACAGAGGGACCCCGGCCTCCATCTGAAGCATATCCTCTCATGGTGTGGAGGTGGCAATACACATAAGTGTAAGACTGTTCACCGATGAACCATTAAGGAAGCCTACAGCAGCAAAACAGTGCTCCCGTTGAGCAATGTGGGATGTCGAGCTAATAAAGTGATTTTATTGTCTGCTCTGTGCACAAATTAAATTTTTTTTGTTGTATTTATTTTTTAATGGACCTCCTTTTTTAATTAATTATGATTAGCTGATGCCTATTGAAGTAGTTTTTTTAAAAGGATATTCTAATGACACATTTTTGTTTGGGTGCCATTGCTATTGATTTTTATCAAGCAGTGGGGCAGCATGAGCTTCACCCATTTCTTTTGTAATAGCTGTAGTGAGAAGAAGTAGCAGCAGTGGTAAAACAAAGGCATGAAGCCTGCTCTGATTAGTGTTTTCTTCTTTGTATCTCTCTATTTCTGTTCCCCTGCAACTTTTCAATTAATTTCTATCGTGTGGCATTTCTAGGAGGACTCCGGCATCAAATAAGTCGAAGCTCCTGCAGTGCTCCACAGCTGAGATAAGCACACAGAAGAACACCACGGATCCCAAAGCAGGAATCATGGATTGTTGAAAGGAAATGAAACCAAGCTGCTGTCCTTCTTTACAGAAGGTGAAATTAATTTTAGAGGCATAAAAATGCTTACGTGTCAGAAATGAAACATAATAAGCTCTAATGAATTTTAGATTTTCCACCAGTCTCTCTTTCAGGATTGCTGGACCTCACAAAAAGGCCCCCCTATTGTTTTATGACTCCAGTGAAAATCCAACTTTAAGTAACTTTGCTCAGTGAGCACCTACGCACACACATGCCCACCCACACACACACGCACACAAAAATGTATGCTTATCAGTTTAACCCGCTGGTAAGCATACAGATTTTTAAGTCAAATGATTAGAAATCTTAGTTTATGTAAAAGAATATCTACAATCCTCAACATTGCAATGTTTCGCATATAACAGTTTCAGTAATCTGTCGCAGTCTGTAAATATCTGTGCACAATGTGATGTGCACATTGATTTAAATGTGCACATCATTAATCAATAAACATAATCCCCTATTACCGTTAAAGGAAGCCCTGTTATTAGTATGGATGCGGATTAAGCATCCAAAGTATTGAGCATTGTTCTTTGAATCTTTATTATTATTTTTCTATTTTATTATTATATATTATGTACATTTTTTTGTACTCTAACAGGGGCAAAATTCAGTTAACTTTAGTGAAGCTCTGATTCCAGGAGCACAAAACAACCTGGTTATTAGAACAAAGAAGAGGCAGATGCAGTAAAACGCAGACGTTGAAGCATCTAAAATGTCACAGGCACAAACGAAAATGACCAACAAACCAAAAATAACAATTTCACAAAGACCGAAAAAAGAGCTTGAAAAGCCCAAAACACCAAATCCTGAAACACGTCCTGAGGCACAGGCTCATAAACCCTAAGAAAAAAATGAGCAAAAACAGAAAAGAGTGACTGAAGAACCCAGAAGACCGATTACTCGGGCGTATGCTCGGGCTCTTCTAGATGCCCAAAACAACGTGGCTGATGGAACCAACCTGAGAAATGAAGGAATGCCAGAAAACTCTCACGCAACCACTGAAAGGGAAAAGCCTGAATCCCTCCCTATTTCACAACCAAATATGAAGAGAGAGGGAAATGTGGAATACCCCACTGGACAAAACCCTGGGCCTAATGGAGGGACTTGGCAACATCAGCCCAATCCCAGATTTAGACCCCATCAGGACAGAGTCCAGTATGATCCCTGGGCTGAGGTTGTGGCTCTCAGACATCAACTGCAAGCTTCCCAGAACCATCAGAATGAGCTGTATTGGAAACTGGTAGCTGCTAATAAGAAGGCTTCTTATTACCAGTCTAAGGTGAACCAGCTTCATGCACAAATGATCGCCGACAAAATAAAGCATGAAGAAACAATTAAAGAGCTCATAGAGCAGCTGGAGGAGGCTTCTAATAAGAAGCCTGATAACAGCGTAACAAAGACGCTCACACAAAGGACAACCAAGCAGTTGTCATACTGGATGACATGATCCAGCTCCTGCACAAAGACGTCGGCGACCCTACCACAGAGCATTGTGTGGATTCTTCCACCCAAAATGTAGAGGCTTCACACACGGACTCTGTGGACCTCAAGGAGAGTCAATTTGAGCTCCAATGCGGGACCCAACAAGAGCAGATGGAGATGCTCCAACAACAGCTCCTAGATACTCAAAACCGACTCCAACAAGAGGCAGTTAAACATAGACAGGACCAGGAGACACTGAACATGGAAATCAGTGAGCTTCAGTCTCAGCTCTGCTCAGACAAAGCCCTTCATGACATGAAAGGAGAAAACGAGGACTCACTGCGATCAACCTCCTTGTCTTTACACGACCCGTTACAAGAAACTGAAGAGAGACAGAAAACTATTATTACCAAGCCAGCTGAAGTCGAAACTGAAGCTAAAACCATGCCAGAGAAAAAACTGAAGAAGAGGAACTGGCTGCTTCGGCTTTTCAGCTGTACCAGTCCAAAGACTGACTGATTGCTGTACCTTTAGACTTGTTTTTTTCCCACCTGGAACAAATTAAAAAAAAGTTTAAAAAAAAAAAATGTTGTGCGGAGTATTTTTTAATAAGTGTTAATAGGCAATTCTTTATACATAAAGCTTTATATAGTAACAGACAATTTTCTAGTTTACTTTATCATGGTAAATGGCCTGTATTTGTATAGCACTTTACTCAGTCCCTATGGATCCCAAAGCGCTTTACAACTACATTCAGTGATCCACTCATTCACACACACACATTCACACACTGGTCGTTCATTCAACATAACTCATCGTTACGTTAAACCTTAAAAAATACTCTTGATGAAAAAAACTTCTTGATGAAGGTTTAGTTTTACTGTCAAACCTCCATCCACCTCAGTGAACTTGCAGTTATCTTTCCTGCACTGAAAATTTATGAGTTTGATTGCTTTTCCATTTTGAGAGTTCACTCCCCTGTTGTGCTGTTGATACTTGGCATCATAAAACTGCCCAGAGGATTAAAAACATCCAAAAGACCAGTGTGTCGTCTAAGCTCACAGCTCGCCTGGGCCTGAGGTATTGCCGGTACACTGCATACAGATTTTTGGAAAGATCTGTGTGACGTTGTAGTGGAAGCTAAGCCGTGAGATTTCAGGAAGTATATAGTTCATGGCCAAGAATTAAGTAAATAATAATTACACAAAGAGTTTGCCTTCACACAGAGGCAGGCCAGCTGTTTCCCTTCTTCCCAGTGAACAAGTGGCTGTAGCTGCACTTTTGATTTTAGTGTCTCCAATACAAAGCAAAAATATCTAATTCAATCGATTCAATTAATTACAGACTCGAGGACACAGAACATGTTTGCCTCTATATAGTATGAAGCGTTAATTTCTTGCTGCTCTAGTTTATCTGAACCTCTCTGGAGCACCAAGAGAGGATTTATTTGATCTCCTGGTAGTTTGATGTTGCAGGTAGAAGGGATAAACGCTGCAGCTCCCTGGCCTGGTTTGCTTTTTATGTCAGTAAGTGCATTAACAGGGGGACAGACCTTCTCCTCCATCCTCTCTGGATCAGGGCCCTGCAGAGATTAGATCATTAGCTCAAGTCTAGAGGGCGTCGCTGAAAATGTGGTGCACATCATCCTGAGTTTATAACCTTCAGCACTGAGTGGCTTCATAGTTGCATTAACACAAACACACACGATTTACCCCCAATAAATTATTAGGAAAGAACCACCACAGTGCATTGTAAGTATCGTTCATGTGCAGATCATTTATTGTCCATTAAGATAATGGCTGATTGCTGTTTTTGCTCACCCAGAGCAGAATTAAAGTGCCATACAGAATTTTATTTTCTTTAAGCCAAATTCTGACTAATCTGGTCAGGCAACGCGTTGCCTCTCTTCTGTTGTCCAATTTTAGTGAGCTTGTGTGAAATATAGCCTCAGTTTCTTGTTCTTAGCTGGCAGGAGTGGCACTCGATGTGCTCTTCTTCTTCTTCAGCCCATCTGCTTCAAAGTTTGATATGTTGTGCTCTCCTGCATACCTCGGCTGTGACATTGTGGTCATTTTAGATGCTGTTGCCTACATTTCAGCTCAATGCAGTCTGGCCATTCGCTGACCTCTGGCATTAGCAAAGTGTTTTCACACAGGGAACTGCGGCTCACTGTACATTGTCTAATTTTTCCAACCAGCCTCTGTAAAGCCTAGAGACAGTTTTGTGGGAAAATCCCAGAAGTCCAGAAGGTTCTGACATTTCTGGAACCAACAATCAGTCAATTAAAGTCATCATTCAAAGTCACTTAAGTCTAATTTCTTCCCCATTCTGAGGCTCTGATTGAATTTCAGCAGCTTGTCTTGACTATGTCTACATGCCTACATGTGAGTAATTGTATCAGCAATAAGTTGAATGAGTGTACCTAATAAAGTGGCCAGTCAGTGTAAGTGTTAGATGACATGCAAACAAAAACAGAACGAAAATCACTGTTTTCTAGTTTGTTCGTTGTTCATTTCAGTTTCACAGGCAATTTTTGGGCAATAAACACACCGTACAAAGATTATACCGGTCACTACTCTTATTACCTTAATTATGTTTATATAAAATTAGTGATACTTCCAACTTGATCCTTTTATTAGCACACTAACTGCTTAAAATTACCATGTCCCTGAGACACAATGCCAGTGTTCAGCAATTTACATTTATTATGACCATGCTAACATTTGCTGAGCACACAATGAAAGCTGAGGCTGATTAAATGCCATTAGTTTGCATAAATCTAATCATAAACTACCGTACTGGACAAATTTAAACTTGGACAGTTGTTGAGGGATTTCACTAAAAACCACAAACATCACTTTTAAGGTGGCTGAAAACAAAAACCCAGAGCATTTTTAATATCCTGGGGAAAAATCAGTCCGTGGTAATCAGTCCAATACCTGTTGAGATATTTCAGTCTGGACCAAAAAAGTGAACCAGCTGAGCAATAACATTTAAGGAACCATGTGGGAGGGAAGAAATTATTCTTTTGCTCTGTAACAAACTATGACTTTTAGTCTGTGACTGTTACTATAGAAACATATTGTAACCCCACAGGCAGAAAATTTACCTGGCACCAGTTTAGCTTCAATATTGCATACAAACACATGCTTCACAGACATACACACACAAATCATGTTAAAGGTTACAATTGGGTCAAAAATCCACCTCAACAGGAAGATAAACCAATTCTGTGTTGGAGAGATCAACAAAACACACAATGCGCCAAACTAACATTCTCTTTAGAGAGGAAACAAGGGAGGGAGAACCCAAGCCAAATATCTAACTGGAAGGCTAATAGGGTGATGAGGGTCAAGTGGTAAATCAGGCTTTTTATTAATCCCTTGAATAGCTCCCTGGTGGGGAGGTGTTTTGTGATTTTTCTGTGGAGCTGCACAGGGTCAGAGGTCAGAATGAGAAAACTGGTAACCGTCTGTGTTATGCTTCAGCACATGTAAACCAACATTATACCATGCCAGAAGTGCTGTCCTTTGTAACATGCTCCATGTCTGAATCTCGCTTTTATGTAACAGCCTGCATTCAGAGTCAATCAGCATGATTAAAGCTAGTTTTGAGTCAATCCCATAAAGGTGATGTGAGGTTATTTAGCTGCCAGTGAAGGAGCTAGAGCAGTTGTTATATTGGGCTCTGCTAAATTCTCTCCAAGGATGATACAGATGGTGGTCTAGATTTAGGCGTACATGATCAAGAAGACCTGCTAAAGTTCAACCCGAGCATCAGAATAAGGAAAAAAAAAGGTGATTTAGAGTTGTTGCTGCCAGGCAGGCTGATCTGAGTACTTTAGATATCAAATATTAAAGTAGACGGTCTACAGCAGCAGAAGCCCACACTGGGAGCCACTCCTGTCAAATAAAAACAGAAACACTGAGGCTACAATTCACACAGGCTCACCATGACTGGGCCTTTATTCCAGCATTTTTTTTCCCCCAAGAGAAGATTGCCAAAAAAAAAAAAAAAAAAAATTTCAAAAATTTAAAAAAAAAAAAAAAAAAAAAAAAAAAAAAAAAAAAAAAAAAATAATGAAGAAATCAATCATCACCATCACTTGAACTTCACATGAAAGTGTATGTGGTACCATCTGGTGGATACTTATATACTGCAACGAAATGTTCAAACTTAGACATTCCCCGATTCCAAATAACTCCGTGAGTCACTAACACAAATATGAGTCATTTTGTGAAAACAAAAAACCACAAATGGTTTTAACTTTATTTATTCTTTCAAATGTCTTAAAGCAGCTGAGTAGACAATCACTGGGAAAAGTGTGCTTGTAGAACTTCCTTTGACAGAAACAACCCTGCCGTATTTTTTGGTGTAGCCGTT
The DNA here is from genome assembly GCA_015108515.1 of Hemichromis elongatus. Taxonomy (NCBI): domain Eukaryota; kingdom Metazoa; phylum Chordata; class Actinopteri; order Cichliformes; family Cichlidae; genus Hemichromis; species Hemichromis elongatus. Next base: position 33,910 of record VUQR01036233.1, read on the forward strand.
TATGAGACAAGCAGGTCACCGGTCTCTGCCCGACCTCTGACTTTAAGGTTTCCAGACCCTAAAGTAGCAAAGCATTGCATGACATCCCCTCAGTCATCTTTCATAGCTGGATTGAAGTTTTGATATTCATGTGCAGTGCTTGAGGTGAACATGATCATTTTTCCCTTGGTGACTAAAATACACACAAACACAAATGATACACTTTTGATATTTATTAAATATCTAAACTCCAAAAACCTAACATATTGTGTTTCTGTGATTTACTCTATAAACAAAGAGTAAGAGAGAAAAGGGAGAGCAGAGTTTAAACTCACAATATGGCCTAGCTACACATCAGCAGTATTTAGACCTCAGGTAGAGTTCCGGTAGAAGGACAACATGTCATCCAGACTTTGAAGAGGACCCTGTTGTAGTTGCTGGGTCTGGCTGTTCACTGCAGGTTGAGCCTGGCTCTGCACCTGAGGTGGATACTGGGGTGGGAACGGTGGTGGAAATTGAGGAAGGAGGTGAGGTGGGCTTGCAAACTGAGGAGTAGGTGGAGGAGGAAATGGAGGATAAAATAGCGGGGGAGGGGGATACTGGGGATGAAAGAGGGGAGCTGACAGCGACGAGCTGTCTGAGGGTGGTGGCTGTGCAGATGCAGTAGGGTTTGGTTGAGGTTCAGGAGGTGAAGATGCAGTTTTGGACTGAGGTTGTGGTTCTGCTTTGCTCTCAGAGATTCCTCCTGAAGCTCTTGCCCACATGAAGGACATGTTGGATTTATTCTCCTCATTTTTATACTTTCCTGGTTTTGACCTCTTGTCATCTGCAAAGTATGCAGACGGAGGTGCAAATTCAGAATCCCGTTCCTCCCGACGCCGACTTTTCCACTCAGTAAACATGAACTCTAAGAGGAAACAAAGACAAAAGCTAATGTTAGGGAGGTTACATTCCAGAAAACAGAGGCGCCTTGATCCTTAAAACTCCACCTAAAAGTGACATAAAAGCTGATCTGTAAATCTGATTTTGGATGGTGCTAGATTTATTAGAAGTAGCTAGGCAGTGATTGTCAGCCCTGGTTCAAGGAGCAAAGGAGCACTAACAAATTGTATAAAGGTGCAACAACAGTTTTCATCAATAATGACCATATTACGCAAATGTGCAATTTTAGTTTAGTGTGAAAATGACTACAGAGGACCCGACTATGATAGCACATAGCAGTCAGTCACCTCTGACGTTTACTGGCACCTGACCTGACTCGCCTTCACCACCTGCTCATAGACTGCACGAAGCCAATAAAAGCTCCTACACAGTCATTATGAGTCCTTTTCCTAACACAGATCAAGGCGGAGGAAATACAAACACTGACCACTGTGGGGCTCTGGCTCTTCTCTATGCTACATCGTTGACTGAATGTGGGTGTGCAAAGGGCAGAGTATGAGGCTGACCACACATTTCCGCGTGGTCTGTTATCTATAACAGGAACGCTGACTGCTGGTTTTTGGCACACAATTTTCTTTAGTTTTTGTGCATTTGTACTATTTTTTTTAGCACAGATCCAGCAGATCCAGTTTTATGAGAGAGACCCTGTGACATTTTCATCTGCAAACATAGTTGATCTGCAATATCTGGAGTTCCACAAATAAAAAAATAAAAAATACACATCTCAACATTACTACAGCCTAAAGCAGTGTGAGCTTATCAAATGGAAAACCAAATAGCCTAAGTTTTTTATTGAAGTACTGTATATTATACTAGAATTATCAGTTGGGGACTTGAACTTTGGGTTTTTCACGCCACACATTTTGATTTGTTACAGAAGGACAAACAAGTGTTACTAATAATATCAGTGAAGTCTGTTTGAGTCAAGGGTCCCAGTTAAATCATGCCGGTGACCCAGCATGCGTGACACGCGTGAAACCACTGCATCTAAATAATAAATTAACTTCATCATCTATGAAAAAGAAAACATCCTATTTAATGTGTTCTTTAGCTGAAACATACAGCACATTTATTATATTTATTACATGAGAGTGTATATTTTTTTAAATGAGACTCACCTTTGCCTCTGTCCCACTCTCTGACATGAGGAACTCCTGGTTTGGTGTCTCTCCTCTCCTGGATCTCCACTTCCACCTTCTTCAGTATGCTGACCTCTGGACACTCCTCTGGTTGAGGGGAGGTCCCTGTCTTTTCAAATTCCTCTTCCTCTCCTGAAACAAAGAATTCGTAACAGTCCCTCACTAGCATTCATGTGATCATTGAACTGAAGCCTGTAAACAAATTTTAGACACAAACAGCCGTGCAGCTTCTAACCTTCATTCTCCTCTTCTTTCTCCTCTTCTTCTGTACCATCCAGCTTGGCCTTCTTCATCTTCCTCTGCCTTACCTTGGCTAGTCGAGCCTGCAGGATGGCTTGCCTCCTCTCCTTCAGTCGTTCTCTCTTTGTGCGCTGATCTGTAGTCTGCAGAACAGAACAAGTGGAATAAAACACTTATGACATTTTAAAGTAATGACTGATTACTGATTCAAATGACACTCACAATCTAAATATTTGTATTACATTATACATTTTTAGTTTTGTAAAATATTAAATAAGTTATTTATTCCTTTATTCTCTCTTATGTTATCAAATTACATCTTTCCTAATTCTGGTAATATTTTTGTAGGGGGTCGCATCAGTGTCAGATATAGCAGCAACCAACCATAAGGTTGGAACAATTATTGGCCAGAATCTGGAAGTGCAGTCAGTGAGGGACAAAAGGTCATTGAACAAGCTGCTCTCCATCATAGACAACCCATCACCCCTGCTCCACTCCACACTACAGAGACAGCAGAGCTTCTCTCGCAGACTGATTCAACACAGCTGCCATAAAGAACGCTTCAGGAAGTCATTCCTGTTGTTTTCTGTAAATCTCTACAACAGCTCTCCTTTTTGAGGCAAGAGAACAAACCTATCAGGACATAAGCCTCTACACACAATTCTGTATCAACTCTTCTTGCTGTCATTTCTCAGATTTATAGTTTACATTATGTATTATTTATGAAATCCATTTCCAATACAAATTGATGGAAGTCTCTTTCACACTCTGCTTTATTATCATTTACTTTCTTATTAATTATTTTATATACCACTGTTGTATGTGCAATTTTACACTCCCTCACATAACAAAGCTTCAATATGGGCCTATGGTGCTTTTAACAATGTTTTTTAAATTATGCTATTTTTTATTTTTATTCTTTATGCTGCTGTTTTAACATAGTCATTCTCCTGGGGTGAATAGAATATATGTCAATCTCTCTATCTGAAACCATAACGGTGTCCTGGTCTGTCATTTTACATCTGTTTAATAGCTCACCTGATCTCTGAGCATGTCCAGAGTTTCTCTCTGTTTTTGCCGCTGCTCCTGATCCTGAGAGAACGCGTAGTACCCCACACCAAGGTCCCGAGCCTCTGAGATAAAAACAACAACAATAAGACTTCCCCTGTTTCAAAGTGTAGCGTAACATAAAAACGGACCTTATTTTCATTCCATAAATTCTTTTTGTATGTATTATTTAGAAAAAAAACTGCAGTGCTGATTAAGCAAAACGCACAAAGATCTAATTTCTAGATCTAACACTGGCTCAATCCTAATCCACACCCACAAACGAATCGCCTTGTAGCTGACTGAGTCAAAGACAGTGTAAGGGCACAAAGCACTCTGCTGTGACACGAACCCTGTTGTCTAATATCCTCATAGTGAATCGGTCCAACGGGCCTTTTCATTGCCTCCTCTTCCTCTCTCTCCCACTCTTGCCTCTGCAGCTCTCGTCGCATGTCTTCTGAGAGTAAAGTCTTGTCTGATGAAGCTTTTCTATAGAGACCAGTCATATCCAAAAGAGTTAGTTTCCAATATTTCATCAACATCCTTAAAAAAAAGGGGAAAAAAAGAGAAAAAAAGGTGACTAATCATTTTTTTAAAATTGTGATAAATAAATAATTACCCTTTCCCTTGAAGGTCTTGGTCCATTTTCTTAAAATCTGGCAGGTCTTTCTTCATGCATCGCCGAGATCGTCCCAAAGCATCCACAAAGTCCACCCTGCAGAGAAAAAAAAGTTGTTTTGATGTTTAAATATTTTGACAAATAATACAACCCCGTGTGTTCATCTGTAATGTCAAAAAGTCGTTTTAAGGGCAGCGCTAGTACTAGAGTGATCACTCCTATATTTGTGGGGCAATTCTGATTTTTTTTTTTTTAGAGCAAAAATTGTGATTTGCATATAGTGGCTGATACAGCCTTAGTGGGTTCTCAGTCATCCAGGTCATGATAGTCTAGAAAACTTGAAAAAAAGGCAACTAGAGTAAGTTTGTGAAGACGTCTCACCTCTCAAGAGGCTTCTTCTGTTCTAAAAACAAAAGGTGGTGAACCTCAGGTATTTAACCCTTAATGGTGGTTTTACCTTTTGGACGTTGTCTAGTGGTCCAGCTGCCTTTTTCCAAGCTTTCTAGACATCTAGAAAACCATGGGATCATTGTTTGTTAACTTTCCAGGATTATATTTTGGAAAGTAGTTTACAAACACTTGCTGCAGTACACGTGCTGCAGTAATGGTAAACAATGCAGCAGAAGCCACTCTCATGGACAAACAATGATGGCACCATTTTAAAGTTACCCAATACCATATACTATATTGCCAAGTATTTATTCAACCATCCAAATTATTGAATTCATGTGTTCCAGTTACTTCCATGGTCACTTTGTCATCACTTTGTGAAGCACTTTGTGATCATTTTACACTGAACAAAAATATAAACGCAACACTTTTGTTTTTGCTCCCATTTTTCATGAGCTGAACTCAAACATCTGAAATTTTTTCTACATACACAAAAGACCCATGACTCTCAAATACTGTTCACAAATCTGTCTACAGATGTGTTAGTGAGCACTTCTCCTTTGCCGAGATAATCCATCCCACCTCACAGGTGTGGCATATCAAGGGGCTGATTAGACAGCATGAATATTGCACAAACATTACTGTCTGAACTCACAAATGTGCTAATGAAAGAATGGTCAAAAATTTCCATAAACTCACTCCTAAACCTGTGGAAAGCCTTCCTAAAAGAGATGAAGCTGTTATAGCTGCAAAGTTTGGGCCAGTATCATTTTAAACCCTATGGATTAAGAAAGGAATATCACTCAAGACAGACAAGCAAACATTTTTGGCAATACAATGTATTAGCAAATACTGGAAAATATATAGTCCAAATACTGATAAATGTATGTGGTGCCAGCCCAAGTTGAATATTGCTGAATGTAATCAATGTCAAGTTACCATTCTTCGTCCGGGTTCTCAGGAGGAGGGACGGGTGTCGAGCTGAGTCGTTCCTCCTCCTCTTTCTCCTTTTGGGCAAGTGTTTCTCTCTTTTTGTCAATAATCTTCTGGGTGAAGTCAACAAGAAACAGCCCCTCTGTCTCTTCATCTGATGAGTTACACAACCAGGTAAATACAAAGGAAGCCCACTTTGACACTGTTTTAGCAGACATAAGGCACAAACAGTTCACCAACCTGGAAAGTCTCCTTTAGTCATCTGTTCATAGAGTCTCGCCTTCTCCTCCAACTTACGCCTGTTGTGAGAGTACAAATGAGGTGTGAGAGGCTTTGGTCTCCCTCCTGTTATACAGAAAAATCCCAGCAGTACTGAACTCACCTAGCTGTATCGAGGCTGCTCCGCTCCTCCTCCAGCTGCTCTGCATCTTTAGCGGCTCTTGCTGAAACCCCCGCATTCTGTTTACTCCAGATGTTGGGCTTCTGAAGAGGAACATGTGGAGAAGAAAATTTGAAACGTGAGTCAGTCATTGCACACCAGAATAATTAAAAAAAAATGTTCTGAAGTCAGTCGTACTGTACCTTATCTTTTGATTTTGCTTTGAATCCTGTTCCAGAAGTTTCTTGTCCAAGTTTCTCCCGTTTAAACTGCTCCTGTTTCCTGTATAGCTCAGCTTTAAGGTCCACTAGCTGCACGACACAAAACCGAAATGTAACACGTTGCTGTTCATTCTCTAAAGAAAAAACCTCTAACAAACGTTATACATTTCTTCTAAATACAGTCCATGCTCGTTGTATGTGCTGCTAGCAACCCTGACAGTTAGTTAGCTATGTTTATCCGTATAATTAGGGTTAAGCATCTGCAGTTGCTGTCAAATAAATATTTGAAGCGCTGCCTGTACATTCAACTCACCGATGAAGCAGTCACGTCTAAAGGTTTCTTCTTTTTATCCATTTTTCCCCTACACCTTAACCTCCAGTTTGTTGCTGTTAGCAGTCCGACTTCTTCTTTGGTGTTTCTGCTGCTACCAAACTGCCGCTTTACAGCCAACTAGTGGTGTCTCTTCTACACTGCACGCATTTCCGCTTTAAACTCAGTCTTAATTTCACTTTTTTGTTGAAAAGTAACTATAAACTGAGCTGACCATTGTCTAGTGTAAACAAAGTTAAACAGATTTTATAAAGAAGAAAAAAGTCGTGCAGTTTTCTTTTCTTTTTCTTTTGCTTTATTGGTGATCATGTGAATTTATGTGAAAGATAGTTATGAAAATTGCTTTAATTGTAACATGGCTATTAGCATTTATCCAAGGTTTAGAATCCAACACAATTTCAATATCTATAGGAGGACAAACATGTCTGCACCTTTGTGGGGTAGAAGCTTTTTTTTGGATAAACTTACCATTTCCTCAATGAAAATTAAACACTGAACACATCTCAAAAGTGTTATTTTGCATTGAAATTGAGTTTCCATCAAAAGATGGGTACCGTGTGTTCATAAAGGGATGGACATGGTCAGCAACAATATTCGGGTAGGCTGTGGAAGTTAAAGTATGATCAGTTGGTATTGAGGGGGAAAAGCAAAATGTCCCCTACACAACCATGAGCAGATTGATCTGCTGTTATGAGACCGGGTGGATACATGCTTTCATAGTGTTTATTGTTTATTTCCTGAACATCTTAATGTCAAAGCTTCATTTTCCTATTCTGAGATACCCAGTGCACTCTTCTACTGCTGTAGCCCATCTGCTTCAAAATTAAATGTGCTGCAAATTTAGAGATGCTCTTCTCCACACATTGGCTACAACAAGATATTTAGTTACTGTTTGACTGCAAGTCAATTAATATTTTCTCTTTCTTCAGAGACCATTCTCTGTAAACCTTAGAGATGTTTGTGAAATACTTAAGCTAGGCCATCTGGCATCAACAACCATGTCATACACAAAGTCACTTAACTCACCTTTCTTCCTCATTCTGATCTTCCATTTGAACTTCATTGTGTCTTCTTGATCACGTCTACATGGCTAAATGCATTGAGTTGAGGCTGATTAGATAACTGTGCTGAGCCACTGGACACATTTACATAACAAAGTATTGAGTAACCACATGGTAGGTGTGATGCCTAAATAAGAAAAATATTAAATACAGATTATTTTCTAAAATCAAAGACATTAACTGCACTTCTTGGAGTGTAGTAGTTTATTTAGCTGTCTGATCTATGTGAATTTTTCCATTTTTATATAAATTGTCCTTCATTCTGTGTCTTATGCATGATGCTTGAGGCTTCATGCGGCGTGTCACTCAGTAGGCTGTTGATTTAAAAACTAAAAATCATTTTTTACACAGTTACACTGAAAGCACAATTACAGAACACAAACATAATGTAAATGAAACCCACACGGCTGTGTCAATATCTGCTCCAGTTACTTTGGTTTATTTGTTTATTTCAGAGATATTAAAGGATCATTCATTCCAGCTGAGCACTGATGTAATGATAACACTATGCTAATATAAATGTAAGTTTCCTGTCTAATCAAACCTTAGATTATTGCTAACTTTATTACAGCTCTTGCCCGAGAGTCACTGCTGCTTTAGAAGTCTATGACTGCAATACTATTCTGTCCATAGCCCACTGATAAGATGCCCATCAGACCTCATATCAGATCACAACACAGAAATGACCACTTTGCTATCAGATTAAACATTTGAACAGTCTTATGTTACCAAGATATGGTCACACAAGATCCTGTTACCGATGTGTTCAGTGTTTTTTTTTTTTAAAGGATGAAAGGTATATAATGGTATGAAGACGGTCTCGGAAAACAAAGAAAGTTAGATCCATATCAGAATCAGATGAAAAGCATCAGAGCTGATTTTTAATAGACAACATCATCATACTGTGTGCAGCAGATCCAGCAGTGGAAACGTTTTTATTCCACCATGCTTCTGAAAAGAAACACCTGCCTGTTGGCTTTCCTCTTGTGTTCCTTGACCTTGTGGTGCAAGTCAACCAGTGCAGGCTCCAGCTTCCTCAGCCCATCACAGAAACCTCAGGTGAGATACTTTCATATACTTCAAACTTCTTTTTTTTTTTGTTTTCAGCCTTTGAGTTTAAACTTATTATCACCCATCATAACCACCAAAGCTTTAAGACGGACTAAAAATTAAAACCCTACCGACTGTTTGGACTTTGAAGTCACCAACCAACCAGTGACATTATTCTACACTGTACCTTACCCGTGCCATTTCAGTTAGGGAGGTTTTCTTTTTTTTTATTAAACCTCTTAAGTGGAAAGTATTTCATAACAACGATGAGATGTCGTTTTTAAATCACAGAACAAAGTGAAGTCCTCCAGAATCGGTCGCCAAGCCATGGACGAGCCAAATCAAACCACTGAGGACAAAACCATCACAGTGAGTTGGGAAAAATACAAAACAAATACAGCCCACCATCCAGCAGTCAGTCCTGCAGCTTTGTGTTTGTTTGTTTTTTCTTCTGACCAGCTAAGTGCTCCCTTTGAAATCGGCATCACTTTAAGAGCGGAAGACTTGGTGGACTATATTGTAGAGCTGCAGGAGATCGTGCAGCACCTGCTGGGAAACACGGAGACAGCAGGTTGTCCCTTCTTTCTGGTTTATACTTTTTTTTTTTAAAGTGTTTCCTTTAAATATTTCAATATATATATATTTTCTTTTTCCTCAGAGAGACCATCTCCTCGTTGAAGATCAGAGACTGTGTCAGTGTTTACCATAATCAGCCTTAGTTATCTAAGATATTAGACTGTGGTTAAATAAAAAAAATACAAGATAAACGAATGATGCCATGTGATCCTGTGTGTAAAATGGAGCACATCAATCAGGCAAATACTATTTCCTGGAAATTTCAGCCTTTTTAGCAGCCTAGGCAGAGAAGCCCAGACTTTTACCCCAGCTCATCTGGGGGAACACAGAGATGTTCCCAGGCCAGGCAAGAGATATAATCGTTCCAGTAAGTGGGTCTGGGCCTACCTCAGGGCTTCCTCCCAGAAGGACATGCCTAGAACACCTCAGCCAGGAGGTATGTTAACAAATTCGATACCCAAATCCCCTCAGCCTTCAGATGTTGAGGGACAGCAGGTCTACTTTGAGCCAGTCCCAAAAGTCTGGGCTTCTTTCCCTATCTGTAAGGGTAGGAAGTCAAAGAATCATATCCTGTACAAATGAACCACATTCACCACAAAGTGAAAGTGTTTGAGTTAAGGAGAATTATGACAATGTGGTGAAAAGCATGATGTAGCACCGATGTTAGCGTAATGCTGGTAGGAAAGCGCCAACCACATCTGAGCAATAAGATAAGGATCACTGTGTAACAGGATACAAAGGTCTTCCATGTCTTTGGCAGAGCCATATTTCCAACT